>VZTD01002700.1:1319184-1389948 GCA_013397725.1 Rhagologus leucostigma
AAAAAAAATTAGAGACAGTATCCACCCAAAGATCTAAAATTATTTAAATTTTGGGCATTAACACAAACTGATGCACAGAATATATTTTGCTTCAGATCAATCTGCTTTAATTACTTCTGTTGTTCTTGAGAACTGTCATCAAAATCACTCCCTGTCTACAGCTAATGTCTTTTCTGCTCAATCATAGCCAAGTATTACATTCCATTTGTCAGTGGTACAGATCACCACTAGGAGCTATTTGATATGAAGTAAAGAGCTTGCAGAAGCATTTAGTCCATTAAAAAAGAAGTTTGAAAGCATTATCACAAGAATTACATTTTTAGGGGCACTTGGGGGTTTAAAGTTTATTTATACACAGAATTTCCTTTCTTGCAGAGGTCAGGACAGTTACAAACCCTCTAAATTATTTTACCATTTTTGTATAGCAAGGGTAACAAGGGCAACTTTGTTGAGGAAGAAAATTACATAAAATCATCTAACTTCAGTTTACCAATGATTTATTCATAATTTATTCATCCAAAATGTAAAGTAAAGGCAAAACATTCTCTTAGTATGCATTCTGAAAGAAATAATTCCAGTAAATAGAACCACTTTGACTGCAGTTTATTACCTCAAAGCTAAATCCATGGACTGAATGGAAGTGGTTAAATACATCACTATTCCTGATCTGAGGTGATTAGTTCCTGCCTGATCTGACCAATACTGAAGCAGAAGAGCTTTATTTGCACACATTAGAGATTTAGGAGAATTAAAAAAATCTGTTCTCATCATAAAATAAGGTAAGAACTGCTCTAGTGCAGAAGACTGCACTGCAAGCATTCATAATACTTTGTTTCCTCAGATTCTTTAAGTAAAGAACAACTTCTGATATCACCTTTTAGGTAAGAATTCTAACCATATGCTAACTGCAATAGGACCAGATGAACCATATTTCTTTGGGGACTCCATAAAGAAAAAAGTGCAATTTCTAGTTTATTATAATATCATCCTCATAAAAAAATCCCTTAAAAATAAAGTATCAATTTTGTTTTTAATTTGATACTTTAAAATAGAAACATAAATCTATGGATTTGAAGACCTTATTACCTTGTATATCATATAAAGGATGATAACATTAATTTGTCCATGAAGTTATTCTCACTGAATAGTAGACTACCATCAGCTATAATTTTTCTTTTAATCTTTTTTTATCCATCTAAAAATCACATTGTTGATCAAATGTAATTGACAATGACAGAATGCTTACTTCTACAAACTGCTGTTTGTAAAAATATTTCTGTGTTCAAAGAAAATTGAATAATATATTGACAGAAACCCGTTTTCTCTAGAGAACATCTTATATGTTATACTGTGGGTGTTTCAGATAAAAAACTTGAAACCAAGGTGAAGAAAACAAACATAAAAGCATCCATATAATCAATTGTTCTTATACAATCAGATAGCTCTTTGCTGTATCAATAATTACAGGTTAAACTAGTATTTAAAGTGCAGAGATCTACTGTTTCAGAATCCCTTTTCCCCAGTAGTAAATGAAATTCTGTAGTTACCAATGTTAAAATAGAAAAACAAAACAAACAACCAACTTGTAAATCAGGGAAGATGTACAGAATTGTTCAACTGTTAAAAAATTAGACACTCAGGTTTAAGACCTCTGGTGTTCCAGACCAGTGAAAGAGATCACACTCATAAGTTCAGAGACTTTGTCCTAGATACCCTTCCTTTTTGTCTTTTTACTATGCCTCATTAAAAAACAACTGGCTTCTCCTCTGCAATTTTTTTAAGCAGCTAATGCAAACAGAGAACTTTCCACTGTGGAAAATCAAGTAAATAACCTTTAAATTTTCTTCTTTTCTCAAAGCAGGTGGACCATCCTGCACAGATTTATTACTGTCCTTAATTTAACAGAAACGTAACAGTTAAAAATATATTTTAAAATTATTTCACCTATCTCACTAAGCCTGTTTACCATGTAGAAAATTAAAACAACATCTCTGAGTCTGGATATCTTCTTACATAACAGGCCAACATTCAGCTGTTGTTTCCAACACCGGCACATTTTTCTCAGGAGCTGGTAAAACAAGCTCAGATGCATTGGCATCAGCTGTACAGAAAAGGGCCCATAACGGCAAAGGTAGCACAGACACACAGAAGAAATACATGTTACTATCTGGGAATGAATTTGAGATAATTCTGCTCCTCTACTTTGCTCTGGTGAGATCCCACCTGGAGTACTGCATCCAGCTCTCGGGTCCTCAGTATAAAGGCAGGAATTTGCTGGAGCAGATCCAGAGGTGGGACACAAAAATGATCAGAGGGTTGGAACATCTCTTCTGAAAAGACAAACTGAGAGAACTAGATGTCTTGGAGTGACGTTTTGATGTTGTATCCCCTATCACCGCTCTATGCCCAGATATGATCCTGAGCCTTTCTGTGCCTTTAAAACTGGGTGCAAGAGAGAGAGAGGAAAAAAACTGAGAGAACTTTTCGAAACAGTTTGTGCTTCAAGGACACAGAGATTAGCTGCTGCTGCTGCTGCTGAGGAGCGAAGGAAGCACCCTTTTCTGCTTCTGTCGGCTTTTCGACTCTGTTTCTCCGGAGAGAGACTNGCTGGCAGGGGAGGGGTGACTGTAACCTACTTTCCTTTGAGGAAACCTTCCTTTTCAACGTTTTCCCCGAATTTGACCCAAACCGGCACACTGGGGTTCGGACTGGAGAAGCTGAGGGAGAAAGTTTCAGGGAGACCTTATCGTGACCTTTCGGTACTTTACGGGCGCTTATAAGAAAGATGTGGCAGACTTTTTGGCAGGGCCTGTTGTAACAGGACAAGGAGTAAGGGTTTTAAATTAAAAGAGGGTAAAAGTAAATTGACATGAGGAAGGAATTTTTTATGACTGGGGTGGTAAAAAACTGGCATTGGTTGCCCAGAGAGGTGGAGGATGCCTCATCCCTGGACACGTTCAAGGTCAGGTTGGACCGGGCTCTGAGCAACCTGGTCTAGTTGAAGATGTCCCTTCTCATTGCAGGAGGGCTGGACTAGATAGCCATTAAAGATCCCTTGCGACCCAAAGCACTGTCTGATTTCACTGAGGGTTGTTTTGCTGTGTTGCGTCTATGTACTTAACAAAAGGAATCAAAGCAGTATACCAAATTAAACACGCATCTAGAATGACTTGTCTATGGATATTTCTCAAATCTGATGAGACTTCAGGAAATAAAAACCATAATCTAGACTTTTTTTCCCAGTTTATGAGGGAGAAAGTGATAATGGAATTAGAACTTAGGTGAAAAGCAGAAACTCATACATCAAAACCACATTAACTCAGGGAATTTTGTCGTGGGAATATAAAAAACCCAAACATCACTGAAACATTTTTATTATCTGACATGAAACACCTAGTAGTTAGGTTTCATCCATTTCTTCCAGAATCTGTCTGATAAAACACCTTTCACACAGTGAATGTTACATTTCTTTCCTGTATCCAAATCCAATATCTAAAGCCAAAATATCCAAAATATTCGGTCATATAAAGTCTTTGCTTTGCTAGTGACTACTTTATTATTCTTACAGGTCCATTTGATTGAAATAGAATTTATAAAAAGAAGTCTATTAATGTGTCACTTTAAGAAATTTCCCAGATTTTTCATTATTGTTCTTCTATGAAAGGCTTAAAGACTAAATTTGCTTTTAATTCCCATGGGCCATCTCCATTGACTTCAATAGATTTGTTACTCTGATATCAATAATGAATACAATTCCAAGAATGGAGCCTGTTAACTGTATTACAGTTCTCAGCTTTGATCTTTTTAGCATATTATTTTCTCTTTTTTTTTTTCATTAAAAAGCCAAAACACTGAAGGTGACAGAAAATACATTTGGCTTGAGGAGACAAACTGAACAATTCCAGATTTTTTTAGTCTACAACAAGGACAGTTTGCTTTTTACAGATATGCTCTGAAAATAGGTTAGTTTGTTATGGATAAAACCCTCTGTCTCATTTCAAATTCTCATTAGTGTCTTTAAACAAATAGCAAGAGAACTAGGTCATGGAAGACTAATGAGAGTTGTAGTCTAGAAATATGAATCGAACACCATTATTTAGATCTTTTTTCTTCCTAACTCTAAAGAAGGTTATTTTTTCTGTTATGCCTTGAAGAGAAAGAGGGCTTAAGAAATATATTTCACCTCTCAAGTGTCAATTATCTGACACAGACTCATTTCACTTGTATCCACAGTAAAAAATTACTAGAGCTCAAGAATCATACAATCTAGTAGGTAGCATCAGCTCACATATCACCTGAGCTAGAGAACAAGCAGAAGAAAAGTTTTTGGGTTTTTTAGAACGAGTTTTCTAATTTTCTCATCATGACCAAGAAAAGGGTATCATGTTTGTCTTTCTTGCAAAAGCAGCAACTGTTGTCCCATGTTCAACTTGTATACTATGACACATAGATCTATTTTACAAAAACCAGTTCTCATCCAGTACTGTAAAGCAGACTGTTCCTTCTAAAGCACAGTTTTACCTATGTTTCTGTTGAAATCAATTCTCCCGCTCCAAACAATTTTCCAATTTGTCATTTTGAATCTGTCTCTTCATTGATCCACTTCTACATTGTGTTATAAACGTTAAGATCTGGAAGTATAATAACTAGACTGAGCCTTGATCCTTCTTTGAAAATATTTAATAAAACTGGATGCAGGATATAGTTCTATGAAATTCCAGTGAGAAAATTCTTTCCTTTGGTGATGTGTTACTAATATTCTTTGGTTATGATTTCTCTATAGCCCTTTGTTCATGATCACTTAGCTTGCTTAGAACATAGCTATATGTTACTTGGACTGTGTTCATTGCTTAAAGGTGTCTACTATTAATATAAACATTTCTAGGTATCAGCATACTGTTTATTTGCTATGCACTGCTTTATATTTATTTTTTGATTTTTATCCATCTTGCTGTTCCTGACAGAATACGTAATATTGGCAAAACCCCCACCAATATATGACCTCACAGGTATTCTGAAAAAACTTATAGAAAAGCTATCTGTAAAAGTAATTTCAGCCTTGATAATATATTTCTAGCATTAAGGTTTTCAGTAGCAATTCCAGCCTTGCTATTACCTTTTGCAAAGTTACTTAATCAATTATGGACAAAAAAAAAATCAAAATAGTAACACTTTTGTGGTGCCAGGGTAGATGATTATCCTCTGGTGGTGGAATAACATTGAGAATGAATAATAAAGCAGTGGTGGAAGAAAAGTATTCTGAAGGGAGATTCAAAGGGACTGATTGTTTTTTTATATTCTCCTTGGCCACACTATAAAGAGAGAACTGGGACACTTTGCTCCTTTTCTGGAGGAAGTGTGTTGGGTTTTTTCTTTTATTTTTTCTCCTTTGCTCTAAAAGAAGCTCATAAGAGATCGATGTTGTCTGACAGACAGGATTAATGTTGGGAGGAAAATGAGATGGCTTTTACAGCACATTTGGATTATATTTGTTGAACGTCAGTAAGGTGTGTGTCTTCACTCATATTCTATCACAAAATTGTGGGTTTGTTCCTTTTTGTGAAAGAAGTTTCCTGGAAACTATAATAATTAGTGTAAGGGTAGAAGCTCAGATTCTTACATCTTTCAAAGGTTTGAGCCATTTTATTATACATAAGCAAATATTTTATCTATTTTTCATTTCATAAAACCATTCACTAATAACACGGGAGATAATGCCAGCATGGACAGAGCTGAGACTATTTCAAGCCTGAATATACAGCAGTTCTTAGCAGAAACAAATACAACAGTACTAAATTCTTCAAGAAATACATGTATGTATATCTATATGATAGAGAATCTAGTATTGCACAGAAATTATTCACAGATATTGATTGTCCTTTCTGTTGTCACGAAGTAGGAGCCAGGTATGTACGCTTGCAGCCCAGAATGCCAAACACATCTGAGCCAGCAGGTCGAGGGAAGTGATTCTGCCTCTGTATTCTGCCCTTGTGAGACCCCATGTGGAGCACTGCATCCAGCTCTGAGGGCCACAGCACAAGAAAGACAGGGACCTGTTAGAACAGGTCCAGAGAGGGCCATGAAGATGATCAGTGGGAAGGAGCACCTCTCCTATGAAGACAGGCTGAGAGAGCTGGGGTCGTTCAGCCTGGAGAAGTGAAGGCTTCATCCTACCAATGTTTGTAAATACCTTATGGGAGAGTGCAAAGAAGAGAGAACCAGGCTTTTTACAGTGCTGCCCAGTGAAACAACCAGAGGCAATGTGCACAAGCTGAAACACAGGAGATTCCCTCTGAACATCAGGAAACACTTTTACTGTGAGGTTGAGTAAGTACTGGCACAGATTTTCCAGGAAGGTTGTGAAGTCCCTCACCTTGTAGATATTCAAAAGCCATCTGGACGTGGTCCTGGACATCCAGATTTGATGGCACTGCTTGAGCCAGGGGGATTGGACAAGAGGTCCCTTTCATCCTCAACCAGTCTGTGATTGTCATCTCCAAAATTATAGAGATGGTTTTACTGAATAGGGAGAGTCCCAGATCTGTCTTCTGAACAGTGTAAGGATAAATAAGTTGAGGTGGAAAAGAATGAACTGAAATGCATTAGTTAGAGAGATCAAAGAAAGAGACCATCAGCAAAGACTTGTATTCTTCATTCGGAGCAAGTGTTTTCTGGGGAATTCAGCCTGAGAGTTATGGTGTTCCAAAAGTGGCTCTTTCAAAAGGTTTGTCAAACCAAAGCTAAAAACAGTGAGGCTTGCTATCAGTGCTGACATACAAAGTCTTGTCCTCCTTCCTCTGTCTGTTTTTCACTCTCCTTGCTCTGCTGAGTATTTTTCTCTCTCACAAAGCTACTAGAGCCTGACCTCAACCTGAAATGCTCTGGCAAAGTCTTCAAAGTCTGAGATTTTTTTCATGGAATTACTTGCCGAAAGATATGACATATCTTAAAGAGGTATTTGGGACACTTGAAATCACAGTGTTTTACTTGAGAGTAACGTAAGGACAGCCTTTCTGACTTCACAGAAGTTTGCTTTAGAGCTGGTGTAGTAGAAGCCATGGTATGAAAAATGTCTCTTGGTGGAGAAGACTTGAAAACCTCTCTCTAGCATGTGGCAAGAAAGGTGAAATATGGATGAACACAGACTGTCCCCAGTTGGGAGAACCCCACTTGAGTAAGTTTGGGGCTGAAAAATTGGATTTCTGAAAAACGCTACAATCTGTATTCACTGTTCACTGTACAGTTATTTGACTTTCATTATTTCTGATAAAGCAAATGACTTGGACCTCATGAGATTTCTTAAGTTTTTCTTCTATTGTCTAAAACAGATCAGTAGTTTCCAATTACACATATTTGTGGAAATCACATTTCTTTTAGCTTCTCCTTTCAGTATACAGAAATTGCTGACCAATGAACTTTAATAACATGACAGGAAGACAATTTTCTGAATACTTTCTGAAACAATAATCATCAATAACTTTTCATGAATATTCTTCATTAAGCTTATCAGTGCGTGACTCCAGTATTCAGTAACACACGTAGCCTAGCTGACCTCTACTTTCTGACATTTTCAGAAGTTAGTTTTATATGTCATACAAAGACATTTCAATTGAAAACAAGAAATAGCAAACCTAGAGTACGTTAAAATTACTATTATGTAGTAAAGTCTTCTCAGATGACTCTTTAATATCTTCCAAAAGAACACAGTTCCTTCCTTTTAACTAGTTACTTTTAGACATTTAAAATGCATCTTGAAACATACTGGGGCTAGTTATATATATGCGATGCACATGAATGTAAATTACTAAGTTTTAGCTTTGAAACATACTGTACTTTTTTTGGGGGGGGGAGGTAGGTATATGCGTGCACATATTAACACACAAATAAACGCATTAATTTAATTTAAGTCAATTTATTCAAAATTAATTAAATACTTACTTCAGTAGTTCCATTGCCTTTAATGAGTTTTTACAGATTTAAAATCAACTGAGAAGCTGGTATACAAAAATAAAGGGCTATTCTTTTCCACTGTGTGTGCTCACACACAGGGATCACTTCATGCTCATGTATATAGATAGATACAGCCAAAGCATTCTTGACATTGTTCTTTTAAAATGAAATAAGCAATGCCTATGCTTCTTAATAAATATATATAATGTGTATTTAAAAATACTTGGGGTTTTGTAGCCCAGAAACAATTTGTAGTGAGAGACATGATTCTCTGAATTGAAATCCAAATTTCTGCATGTAAAAGAAGCTAGTGAAATTTCTGCTTCCTTACTGATGTTTATTTACTAATACAGCAGAAGTAGCTGCAAATCAGGAATTCAGTTTAGAAAGGTGGGAGACAGAGAAGTGTTCGCAGATTGCTTTATCTTTCCATATACTTGCATCAGCCTAACAAATCTTACCATTAACAACACTTCTTCATCTAATTTCATTTTAAGACAAAAAATCGGGTGTTTTTTTTTTTCTGCTGGCAAAAGTTGTTTTGCACAGTAGAAGTTGTACATATGTGACCACGTGCCATATAACTCAAGCGTTTTCAAATCCATATTGCTATTTAATGAAACAATCCTTCACCTGTTTCAGCTTCACAAAACAAAGGAAATAGAATTATACCTGTTGCCATGGAAATCTCCATTGCTTTTTTTCTTCATGCAATACAAAAATGTATGTAAAGGTGATCACCAAACAATATTGGGGAACACATCACAGAAATGCCATCATTTTACAAAAGACTTTATAAAATCTCTCAGGTAGTAGCAATTGCAACTTTTACCACTATGTTCTACAAGGAAATGATTAAGAATAATGAAGAGAAGAACCTTTGCTGATTTGTCCATGGATTTTGAATCACAAAGACTGTAGAGATATGCATTCAACAGCCAGTCACACGAATCCATATGAATCTTGCCTGGCAGCTGCTTTTATGGAAATGGATTCTGACAGACTGAATATGCTATGAGACTAGCAGCTTTTACCCTGAGACAGTCATAAGAAACAGAGAGATGGATGCTTCTGCCATGGCATGGAAAATCCTCATTAATTGCTTGCTGCTGAATGCTGCAGAACTGAAACATTTTTGAAAAACCTGTTCCTGCAATTGAGATGGAAGAGTATTCCATTACATTCAACATCTTCATCACCAATGTGGGCAGTGGGACAGAATCGACTCTTAGCAAATTTGGGAATGACATCAAACCAGGGGAAATAGTCAAATACCCAGACAGGAGGGCTTCTGTTCAGAGGGATTTCAGCAAAGCAGAGGGAAAGGCTGACAGGACTGTCAAGAAGTTCAGCAATGACAGATGTCAATGCTGCAACTGGGCCAGGGCAACTCTGCGCACAAGTACAGTCTGGGGACTGACTTGCTAGGTAAAACCTATGCCAAAAGGAACCAGCTGTCCTGGTGATAATATGAATGACCAGTGTACATATGCAGTGACAGAGGCTAATGACACACTGGACCACATTAACAAAAGCATGGCCAGTGGAACCAGCAAAGTCACATTTCCCCACTATCTGGCATTTGAGAAACTACATTTGGAAGTCTAGCTATGTTCACAGAGTCGCCCAGGCACAGGAGGAATGTCAAACTGGAGAGAGCCTGGCAGAGAACCTCTAAGAAGGAGAATATGATCAGTGATGCTGGATTAAGTGCCTAATGTTTATTCACCATGGGAAAGCAAAGCCTAAAAGAAATCTAACCCCATTTTTTTCTCTCTCTTCTTAAAGATATGTTGCAAAGAAGACTGTTACCAGAGACGCACAGTGAAAGGACAAGAGTCAACAGGTCACAGGCTGTGGCAAGGGAAATTTGAGACAGACTTAAGGAAAAAATCCTTCACAGTCTGAACAGCCAAGTGCTAGAATGAGCACCCATAATCTGCACCATTTGGGGTATTCAAAACTTGACTGGGTAAGACCCTGGCTAATTTTATCTAGTTTTGATGCTATACCTGCTTTGAACAGGCAAGTAGGTGAGCTGACCACCCTTCCAATGCCAGTATTTCTGATCCTATATTCGATGGGTTTGAAAATCTGAGAACTAATGAGATGTGCTGTGCCATTGAGTCAAACTGACATTTGGCTGACTGTAGTAGCTGCACATCTTTGTATAACACAGCTACTGTGGTTAGTGGAATAATGTCAAACCAACAGTAGAGGGTCTATAGTCTGTATTACTGCCTAACAATTCTCCTGAACCTGACTCCTGCACAGCTGATAAATAAAGACTCTTAGCATGGCTGGCATCATATGAGACATCAGTAGCATAAGAACAACTACCCACAGCTGAGAGAAAAAAAGAACATAACCAACCCCTATCTGGGTAAGCTCTGATAAATGCATATTAAAAGACTGCATGTACTTGGAAAAGTTTCTGCATGTCAGATATGGCTTTTTTAGATACTCAGTATCTGTTGTCTTCAGCCTAAAGATAATCAGAGAGATTATAAATAATTTTCATGTTAAAATCCCTGTCATATTTATAAAAAGGAATAGAAGTGGAGAAAAAAAACACAAAATGAAGACATAGGGTGAATTTTACCTAATTTTTGTCCTACCAACAAGTACCTGATAAGCCAAAGCACAAAAAGCACAGGAGGGAATTACAAAGTAACTTTACAGCTGTTATGAGAATTTTTGATCCCTTCTCAGATTATTACTTTTTATAATTCTCCTATTCTCTGAAAAGCACTGTGCCCCTCTGTAAATCATTGATAAAGAAGTTTCTTATTAATCAGAGACAAAGCCTTAACTATTCCCTTGAGTGATATAAAGAACGCCTAAACAGAGTTATTGCAACAGAGGAAGGCCTTGCTTGACAGCAGACACAAAATGATGCTATAATTCAAAAGACAGATGAAAACCATGTGAAAAATACCTTTTCCAGAAGTTAATTCTTCTGTGAATAAGCAGCTGTCTATGATTCAGGATTTGTTCTGTTATTGTTCTGTTTTTGTGCTATGCCTAGCATACAGCTGATTACTCCATGACCTTGGGCAATTCATACACAGCTGACTTTGGCCTTAATCTTTCTGTGCCTCATTTTACTCATTACTATTAATATTATAATAATACCAGTCTCCTGAGAGCACTGGATAACTTCATCAGCTATTATTTTTGCTAATAATAATAGAAGCTCTATAGTTACTTCATTTTATAAGAAACGGTTTTCTGAAAATAGCAGATATGAGATTAACACTAAATTAAGCCCCCTGGTGAGGTGGTTTGAGGATTATTTTTTAGTAATACTTAAGTCAACATAACCTGCTTCTCTGTTGAGAGAGTCCAATGACGTGAACGTACCAGCACAGTTATACAAGCAAGCTTGTTTAAAGGCACACAGTATGAGAGAAAACATATTAAATGCTTCTCTGAGGTTAGTCAAGGGGAGGGCTGGGCTTCAGTCAGACATGCAACAACCACTGCATAATTACAGCAGCCATTCCTAATTTATAGCTTGTATCTCCCCCAACTTTTAGAAAACAAGACTGCTAAACAAATCATCAATTTTGTTTAGGGAAAAGTTCTTTGAGTCTTCATTTTCTGCATTTCTGGAAACAAATATGAATTTCAGCCTGACAATGCCTCTCCAACTACTTCGTTAGTGGCGTAAACATGCAATATTTTGCAAAGCACAAGAAAAGTAAAAAAAAAATTACAAATTTGCTCATGTCACCAACCTTCAAATCCTCTTATATTCAAATGCAACTTCGTAAAGTTGAAATAAATGATATCTGACTTTTAAGAAATAGCTTTTTAAAAAGTGCCTAGAAATGTAGATAGGTGGCAACAGGGATTTTTAAAGTGCTCACATGCTAAATTCTCAGGAGGGTTTGCATCTTTGGATACCTTACTATGAAAACATCTTTGCCCTGTTGCATTTAAACAAGCTAACCAGACCGTAGTGACTTAAATAGAAACGGTCACAGTGCAGCCCAGCTGTGTGCAAACATGTAACTGAGGTGAAGAGGGAAAACAGTGTTCATAGGAGTCATGTATGCAGCTTCAGGATGGATTCATAGGATGGAGCAGGATCCATGCAGATAAAAAATTGTATCATCTCAGTTGTGAGACACCTTTGCGAAGCTTTTAATACAAATTTTGGTTGAGCTCATGGTTGATATTAGCAGGAAGGAAATTTCAGTCTGAGTCTTAGGTAGCATGATAGACAAAAATTAAAAGAACATGGTAGCAGTATACAAAATATTCCAGAAATTTTTAAAGAGAAGAGAATGAGAGTAATTTCTAGGTAAGGATGAACATCCATGTGCTAAGGTACTTGGGCTTTAATCCATAGGAGAGATGTAGAGTATCTTTTTGCATTCAAGATCATTCAGCCCTATGGTTATGGATAAGAAAAATTTCAAAACTGTGTCAGACAAAGGAAGAATTGAATTTTTCCCACCATACTCTGAATGAAAACCCTCATGACTACTACCACTTTGAAAACATTCAAAACTCCAGGGCAAGTTTAGTTTCCAAATGGCAAAACGGCCTTTAAATTACATCACCAGCTACCAAAATATTTGACACACTCTTATGTAAGGATTTCCCAGCTCTGCTCTCACACCTACCCACGCCACTTACCTACACATCCCACAAACCTTTATGTTGTCTGCAGTGTTTGTGACATGAGGAACAGCTCTGTCCCGCCCCCACCACTTTGTAGGAGAAGCTGCACAAACCCTTCGTTGCCGTAGTAAAGATTTTCCCTATTCCATGGTTTCATTCAAACACACAGCAAAGATCCAGGAACGCCAACCACCTACGGAGTTCCTTGGAGAATCTGGGCTTCACATCTCGTCTTTACACCTCTTGTTGCCTGCAAGGTGTCATACAGGGGCACAATGAAACCCCGCAGTTCACAGAGGAAGAGAGGTAAAAAGGGTCCTGACTTGGTAAGGGAGGGATAAATGGGAGACTCTAGTGGCTGTGGAAATCTGAATTTCATAGTGGGATGAGGCATTTTCTTTTAGACAGTGAATGACACCTTCTGCATAGTTTTTGAACGTTGCTGCAGTATTTGGATATGACTAATAGTTCCTGAAAAAAAGAAATAAGTCTACATTCAAGACAATATTTTCTTTAAAATCAGAAAATAAAAGAGGTCCAGTTGAAAAAATCATTAACTGTCACGCAGTCTGAATATCCATAAATTTCCCGCTTTCTTATGAAGCGGCGAATGTTCTAGACAGACTTGTGATGTAAGTTTAGGGATTACTTCATCCAAGTATACACAGTTTTCCGAGCCTAAAGGCTAAGAAAGAGTCTGGAAAAATTCTAAAAAAATTATCATAGAAATCAGAGTAAATAAAAATGTCATTATACACTTAATGAACCAAGAACCCTATGGAAAATTATGCTACTTGTGGGAATGGGGTTTACAAAACTAAAACCCAAAAGTACACAGATTCTGACTTATGTGAAAAAATACCCAAAACAAACTCAAAATTCTTGGTGTTGTTAATCTTGGCAAAATTTTTAGATAGTCACAGACAGACTGACCACTGGAGTGTTCCACTGTTTCAGGGGAGGCTTAGACTGGACACTAGGGAGCATTAATTTTCTGGGAGGATGGTCAAACTGAAGCAGGCTTTCTAGAGAGGCAGATGGTCCATGTTTAACAGGCATTTGGACAATGTCCTCAACATTGTGCTTTAACTTTTGATCCTCCCTGAAGTGATCAGGCAGTTGGACTATACGACCATTGTAGATCCTTTCCAATAGAAATATTCCATTCTAGTCTATGCTATCTTATCCTATCCTATCTTACCCTATTACAGAAAAAAGCTTCATGACACCCATGCAAACTGAGTCAGCAATTCACCAGCTCTGTATTGCAATAAAGCAGCCAGGTTTTTACAGGGTTATAAAATTTCTAGACACACATTATACAGCAACGCCATACATAGTTTCAGATGGGAAGTACAGAACAATATTGAGCTAAGTATGCACGAATAACTGACCTGAGGCTATGCTTTAACTTGCACAAAGTACATGAGTTCATGAATCATCATATGTATTCAGAATCTCAGTACCTGAGCTTATACATAATTTGGGAAGAGAAGAAAACAGACTAAGAGACCAATGTGTCGTGACATGGGATCATCTATGGATGAACTGTAGAATTTTCTCCTCCTGTTTCTCTTTCAGGAACTAAGTCAACTCAAACACACTTAGACAGAATTACAGCATAAAAGCTTTGTTATACTAAGTAAATTGCAGTGGTGAAATGAAGCCCAAAAGATATACAAAATGTATTTAGCTAAATATTTTAGCTAAATATTCATGTGGTCAGCAGCACCCACTAGTATCTCTCTGAAATTCCCATACTTCACAACTTGAAATAGGAGGTAATAGGCACACCATTGCAAAAAGACATCAATAACAACTGTTAACCTGCCAAAGCTCTGAAAATGCAGTGGCAAAGGTAGCATACTTCAAACTGAAACCATCATGTTAAAATTAAAATTTAGAAAATTTAATGTGCTGGTTGATATTTGATCCTGTAATGTTTGATGAGTATGCATTTAGGTTGTGACCAGGTTCAAAACACATGAAGATAAAGATAGTACAGACTTGCCTACACAGCAAAGAAAAATTAAGTTCACTATTAAACTAATGCTGTTATTCTCTCCAATCTCACAGTTGTTTTTTTTCTTATTCTAAGACAATTTACATTAATATTTTTAATTCTATTTACATTCTTATTAATACTCTATTTGACAATACTGTAATTTACATTTATCCTCAGACTGGTCTTATGAAATGCCTCCCTCATTCTGTTCCATATAAGAAAAATAAAATTACTCTCAGGCTTATTTTTTAACCACTTTCAGATTCAACCTCTCCTTAAGCCCAGTTTCATAGCCTGATATTTGTATTCTTTGGTACATTCATTATTTACCTCCTAATAATGTCTTTTAAAGAAACAATACATAAACTCATTGATACCATCTTTTTTTTTTTAATGACAGAAATCTATCATGATGACTCTTTCATTTATATTTAGTTGAATTCTAAAGACAAGACCTGTAAATAATGAGAATAGAAATATACAGAGGCAGTGTTTCATAAAGGTGTTTATCTCCTGGGAAATGTTAAAAAGATCACAATCTAAAATGGCTTTTAGCTCTGCTGTCTAAAATAAAACAAATGTTATAGAAAACTTCCAGTAATAATAAGTTATGAAACTTGGGCCATTATCATTTATTCCTGCATTTATACTTCAGTGTTACTGATGTTTGATTAAGTTCAGCTGGCTAACATCAGCTTTAGTGCTATCTTATTTAGGCTTATTTTTTTACACGTTGTAAATTTTTATTCTTTTGAGATTACATAGTAAATTTTTACTGGCAACTCTTGAAAGAAGTAATTTATAGGGCTAAAAAGGTATAAGTATTTCCTCAGACTTCCCCCCTCATATGTGTAGTCATAACACAGGAAATCTACAGCTCTTAACCTCCCTTCTTCTACACTTGAACAACAGTGAGGGCAGAAGCTACATCAGGAGTGTTTTCAGTGGAAGTTGAGCGGCAGAAGATCAAAGCTGGCATTAGAGAGAAAAATCAGAGATTAAAATTCCAATGCCATGTTGTTATCCCGGTGTAGAGGTTAGATAGACAAGTGCTGCTGAGAACAACTGTTCATATGCTCGTGTGTAAAAACCATCTGAATAGAGATTCTTTAAAAAAGGATCATCATCATCTCCTGATGGCAAGGAGGATACTCAGCATTCTTGTAGACAAAGCACCTATGGAGGATGAATTATTCTTTTTCTTTTTCTCCTCAGGACAGGACAACTGAGAAGATCTAATGGTTCACTGCTGCCTCTGTAAACCAGTTCAGTTCAATAAACCTGCAGAAGCCTGCTCCTTTCAGGTAGGTGGTTTTGGGGTTTTTTTGGCCAAACTAGCAAACTGAATTGGCTCAGTCAGATAAGTACCTAAGCTAAGAGAACAGAAGTGAAAAGAGCTTGCAGTCCAGTCTGGGGACAGGGAAGGGGTGATAGAGCTGGCTGTTAGACACCCAGACATGCATCTTCCATGCTCAACATCAGGCTACAGCCAGTGGGGGGGATACAGGCCATTCCTGAGGCTAACACTTTTTTTTGCACAGTAATTTCAAGACTAACAATCCAACTAGACTTCTAAATACTACACAGGAAAAAAATCCAAACAAACAAGGGGTCAGAGGGCAGAGAGGGGGAGGGAGAGGAAAAAAACAAGAGGTTTGTTCAGGCGATAAAAGGAAAGTTGCTGACACTCTCATGTGGATAACACACAAAATAAAAGCATGTAAATAGACTGTCATTGTTCTTTTTAATTTACTATCTTGAAACTAAAACCACTACAGACCACTGCAATATTGCCCTCTCTCCCACAAAACAACTACAAAACAGAATTATCATCTGTATTACAGTGATCCATCAAAAAAGCAAAGACGGAAAGAAGTGAATATACAGGTAACCATTTCCCTGAAAAGACTTTTGATTTAAGTACTAGCATCGGCCCAAATTTGTTATTGTCCCAAACAAAGCAAGCATAAAACACTATCACTCTGCCAATGCAACATTTCAAATTCAACCAAGAAAACCACCTGAGCTAAATTAGATCAATATCCACTTTGCTGAATTTCTGGAATAAAATCCAGTCTGCTTTGATCTCAGTAAAACCAATAACCAGCTCAAATCCACACCTATGCCAGTGACTACTGATCTCATATTTCAGGTCTTTCTTCTAGTGTTATAATTCCAAAGGAAAATGGGCAGAAGATGAAAGTGTGCACATGACTGCCTGCTTACACTGACTGGGCTTCTCCTCCTTGAGGTGGCCAAGAGGCAGATTTGGTACTGTACAAGCTGCCACAGAACATTTTTGCTTCCAGTCCCTGCAGTTTCAAAGGTAATGGGAAGAATTAGTTTCCTTCTCATGTCTCTCTCTTATTAACATAGTTATCCAGCGTGTTACTTGGCCTGAGCAAAAGATTTTTTAGCATAAAAAGGAATTTATTCTGAAAAAGAATTTTTGTGTGCTGGGACCTCTGTAAATGGAGTAAATGTGGCCTGTGGCTGTCTGCAAGACCTTTATCTGACAAGTCTCTGGTCAGATAAAGTTACTCTGGCAGTAACTAATTTTATCTTTTTTCTTCTACCAGAATTTGTTTCTGGCTTTTTTTTTTTTTTTTGGTGTGTTTTGTACTTAGTTTTTTTTGCTATTTTTGTATTATCAAGCTGATGTACTTTGTATATTTACTGTGAAAGGTAACCATAATCTGTGTAGTTCATCAAGGTTGCTCTAGTAGAAAAATTAACTTTAATTTGTTTTATAAGCTCTATTCACTTTTTATACTAGATTCTAACCTATTATAATCTGATAAAAATTAAATGAAACTTCAGTGTATTCATTACTTAAAATATGTTAACATTTAGGACAGAACACAAATATTCACAAGAGTCCTTTCTAATAAATGACTTCTAATGATTGGAAGGAAGAAGTGATGATAACTGTTGCATATCTTTTCTTTTCCTGATTTGTACAATAATGGATATAGCATTCATCTTTCTTTACTTTTAAGAAATTCTTTCATTTTCATATATATATACATATATAAAAGATTTAATTCTACACTGTTAAACTTGAGCTGTTCATTACAGAAAGAGTCAGGTAACAGCAAAAGCCCCCAAGTATAGATCTATATAGATAAAAAAAATCTAATGTCTAGCTTTGGGAAGACCTGAAAGACATTTATGACCTCTAAATCCCTGATTTAAGATATTCTTTTACTTGCATTTCCATTTCAGATTTTATGGAAAAAATACATATAGGTGTTTGGTGAAACTGTTGGAATTAGATACAATTATACTTGATAAATGGTGTATAACACGTACTTAGTCTATTTGATATCTTTAGATTTTGTTTCTAATATGAATAAAACTCAGATGTCACAGATGGCACAGATAATCCCTTCAATGTTCAGCATCCCATCAGTCAGGAGCAGCAGAGTTTCGAAATCCAAACTAACGTTAGTTCATTAGTTGAACCATAAAATCAACGGGTTTTTCAGCCTCTTTTACACAGCCCACAGCAGCCTATGGGGGCCTCTGCTGATCTCCCTGTGCAGATCAGAGCTCAGCCTCATCCAGGAGACAAGTACATCACACACGACGTGGCTGATGAGTCATTTCTATTTCTCAGCCTGCTCTTGCTTGGAGTTTGATATTACGTACCATATGGCCACAGCCTTCATAAATGTGGTTTCAAGGAAGTCATCTGATGGCATAATGGAAATGGCTTTGCAAAGCAGCAAAGCTGCTAACTGACAGGTGGAAGAGCTGAAAGTGATGGTTCTCTAAAAGGAAAATCCTGTATGATCCTGGTCTAAGCATTTATTACGGCAGCATGAAAATGTTCTAATTTCTGTTACTGGTGTAGACACTTTAAAAGCAAACACACTATAAAATAATGATGCTTTTTTCCTGCTTTTTTCCCATTCAATCACTTTCTGCCCAGCAGAATGCAGTGGTTTTTTGCCAGCAGTTCTACTACTGCGCATAGACTTCCATTTATTCTACCTTGTGTTGGACTTTCCAGCACTTACTCTTTTTTAATCTTGATTGTAAACTCTCCTCTTCCTGCATTTCCTGTCCAAACCTTGTGCATCTCAACTATTATGCAAAGGCTCCTACTTTGTCTAGTTTTATGGAAAAATCCATCTTCCTTTTTTTCATAAACCACCAAAAAAGGGCCTTTTTAAGGGCTTCCCAATTCAGATTCTCATAACAGACATGCAAAGCCTGAGAGGAACATTCAACATAGCAGACTTTTGACATGGAAATCTATGTCTTTTTCTAGTTTATTTTTCAGTGAATAAGGAAAATCGTGTCTCTGCCCACGGTGGGGGAAGTTGGAACTAGATGATCTTTAAGGTCCAGTTCCATCCCTTAACAGTCTCTGATTCTCTGACTTATCCGAGGAATAATTAAGAGAAGTTGAACACTGGGGTCTTAGGTTGCTCCTTGCAAGAGCCTTTGTCTCAGGAGAGTGAGAAAGATATTTTGCCACTGTTGGAGTGTGGGGGATAGATGCATGTAAGTCATGTTTGCATGACTGTAGGCAAGTACAGTATGGAAGATGAAAGGAAGAAAATGCCACAGTTAACCTAAAATCTCTGTCTAGGGAAGAAGATATGCAGAGAACCATGGTCATCTCAGAAGAAAAGCATGCAGACTAGGTTCCCTGGCCTGCAAGTCAGCTTTCCAGAACAATCATTAAAGACCATCTCTACTTCTAAACATACAGGGAAAACATTTTTCTTGCTGTCTTAAAAGAACTCCAAATCTTTCAATAGTAGTCATTTAAACACTGCTTGTGCAAACTGGAAATTCTGAACTAAAAATATTTAAATAGTTCTTTTTGAAGTCATATTGCATTGCTACTTGTAGTGTAGGGAAAGTAATTTCTTTCAGGGGTTAAGAAAAACAAAACAGGTCACCTAGAAGTTTTTATACTGGGTTTTTTTTCCACCTGTGAGGCCATGTGGAGCAATTAAAACTCATTCATCAGTAGTCAACACAAAAGATAAAGGTTTAATCTTTGAGTAACAGAGCCAGAATTTCAGAGAAGGTGACGGATCTCATGTCTATTGGTATCCACCATTCCAAAAAGAAACCTACAAAAGATCATTCTACAGCACACACTGAGGATCCCTGACCATGAAAATACATAAATCTGAGTCTGTTTTGTCTTAAGACACACAGCTGATACCATCGTTACAGTTGGATCCACCGACTTTGGTTTATTACCAATTTTTATAAGTTTAAATACTTTTGGTGAAAGGACCTTACCCTTGCCTTCTGCTCCATTTCCATCATTAATCTTTCATGTTGCTCTGCTATTGCCAGTGTTGCAGAATGGACCTTCTGATATATCATTTCTCCTTCTCGTGTTTGAAAGGTGAACAGCCCTTCTCCTGTGTCACACATCCTGCAGGGAGATTTAAGCAGAATGCAAAGAAAAAAATAAGTACTGTGCAATTTTTACCTAACTATAATAAAAAGTGCATACCTTACAGTAGCAAATGCCAATTTTAGAGATGTAGTTAAACTCTGAAATTCCAAACATCTGCAGTTATTTTTACCATCAGAGAGAGACAAATTCCAAGAGATGGGCAGAACTTCATTAACATATTGTTTAAATTCTGTTTTAATCATCATCTGGATAGTGAAAAAGAAGCTTTAGCACGGAATAAAAACTTGAGGTAATAGAGTCAGTTATTTCCGCCATTTTTTCCAAATGTCTGCACCAGTAAGTGGGAGCTAAATTTAATTATTTTAACCAGTTGATGCCAGAAATACATCATGACTTGGAAAAGCTGACATTTTAAGAGAACACTGACCAATTAAAAATGCTAATATGGTTAATCACTACAAAGAAGATGTATTGAAAGACAGCATTAAAAGGGTTAAATTATTATTACCTCTGTCAGTACATTTTTGTGAGGCAGCATCCAAAGCTAACCTGACAATTACAAAAGCCATTCAGTCTATTTGAGAATAGGAACAGCTTCTGTCGTAAAAGAAGATTAAATAATGAATAAACCCTCCAGAAATAAAATTTACTTTCTTCTTTTGAGAGAGCAGCTGCTGTTATCCTTATCTGTGATATCAGTGTGGCATTATTCTGAGGAAGAAGAGTGGTACATAGTAAATACAATGACAAAAAAGCCTGGGAAATACAGGAAATAGGAGGAGGAAATAATGTTAGATTGCTGTGTGACCATTACTTGGAGGATGTGCATTCTGTTAAACAGTGGTGCAATTCAATGTATTTATATTAGTAGTTCCATTATATTATCAGTATCTGATATATATATTTTTATAGACTTCTTGCAGTTTTAGAAATGTAATTTCAAAAATTCTTTTTATTTGGTCTGATACCTCCTGTAAAGCTTTTCACTTATCTGTGACAGAAAGTTTTTGACTTGAGTCACTGATGCATAACATGCATCAACAATAGAGAGATTTTGATTTGTCTTAAAATACTAGATTCCTTTAATGTTTTGGATGTTTACATTATTTTTAAGGAAATCAAATTTTGTTAATATCCCCGCATCTTCAGCATGGTCCCAGAAAGCCCAAAACATACAGAATTAAAAAAATTTTAGAAAAATGTGTCCCAAATAGTTCAACATTCAAACGGGTTTTTAAATGTCATTATCTTTAGAATTTTCATCCCAGATTCTGTATGATTATTCATGCATTAAATTTTACAAAAAAATTTCCTATCAAATGAATACAGTGATCTATATTATTTTAATTAAATAATAATTTAAATATATCTCCTATTATATTATATGCATGCACACACACACACACACACACACACACAGAGTTATACTGCAGCTTTTTGAAAATACAATACTTTCTTTCATGAGACTTATCTTTTTGTCAAATTAGAATGTGGCTTCCTAAACAATTTCATTTAAAAAGTCATCTGAACAGGACTGTTGTTCTATATAAGGGACTGCTGAGAGTTCAGAAGTTGCTTTTGATTTCAAGGTGAAAATAAAACCTTATTAACAGTTAAAAAATCTTTTCCTGTTCACTGGAGGAGACATGCTACTGTGAGCCTTCTACAAAGAATTTACGCATGTCTGTGTTTGGGAAGAACAGGAAGTATTGGAAGCAGTAAACAGGTGCTTCTGGAAAATACCCGGTGAAAATACTTTGTAATGATCAACTGAGGTATTGAAAAGAAATTCATAGTCTTAAGTATACATAATTAACAACATTATCCATAATTCTGGAATAATACCAGTTTTCTTCATTGCAAAATATAAATTAAAATACAATCCACTTAATAGACAGGTATTATTTAGTCACTGTTAACGTGATGTACTAATTAAGAGATTTAAAAAAAAGCTTTTGTATTAGATTCCAATGGAGATCAAGATGCCTGCTGTAAACATTTGAGATATATAATATCCTTAGCCCCAGTCCTCCAAAGAGCTTCTGGTGAAAATAAAATGTCCCCAGAGTTTTGTGACATTATGGCAACAGCCTTTAAGATCCCTCAGGGCATCATATAGCCAGTACTCTGCTTTTGTGTAAAGAGATCTTAATAAAATTCAAACAGCGTGAAATGGAAAGTCTGGAAAAAAGGATGGGCTTTCAGAAACTGAAGGAAAATATGATCTTTTTGTTGGTTTCAGAGGATGAAAAATCCTACAGGGATAAAAACAAGGAAGCAGGCAATGGGGCATGATTAACATTCAGGACTTAGCTGCCTGTTTTCACCACACAAATCCCAACCACCAGCACTGCTGACCAGAGTAGGGTCTGTCCCGGGCTGGAGGCACTGGTGCAGGCTGTGGCACTGCCCTGGCACCTCACCCTCTGTACAGGACACTGGCCTTGCTTCCCAGCCTCAGCTGTGGTGCTTATGTCACGCCAGTGTTGGAAAGCCACTGCCCCAGCCTCCCCATGAGGGCTTCCCTGGCTAATGATGGATGGTATGCACACAGCTGCTCAAAATTGGAGGTGAAGGAGAATTATGGGCATCATTTTTTAAAGTGCTGAATTCCCCAACTCAGCTTGAAGTTCAGTAGGACTTAATGCCCCAAAGAATGAAGCAGTTGTTACCTGGCACATCTGAACCAGGTAAAAGCAGCAGAAATTCTTAGCATAAAACTTTCTTTCTTCCATTTAAACTTCTTATTAATAATCTGTCTCCTAAGGAGACTAATCTCTTTGCCATAGTGAAGTTTTCCTGTTCATCTCCTCAGAACATTATTCCTTTACTCAGGTGAAAATCTGAGTTTAGACCTTCTAGTCTAGTCTAGTCTAGTCTAGTCCAGTCTAGTCTTGTCTATTTTTCTATTCTATTCTATTCTATTCTATTCTATTCTATTCTATTCTCTTCTAGTTACAAACCAAGATCAGCAACCTTATTAGGGTTAGTTTCAGTCCTTCTAGAACAAGGAAACACAGACTAAAATAGAACCATTCCTAAGTATGATGAAGATGGGGACAGGAAAAGGGTACTCTCCTAAGCTTAAGGGTTTTGCCAAAAAAGCAGAGGACCTTTACATATCTGGCCAACAGGAACAGACAAGCCCATGAGCTGAAACAAGACTTCTTGTCTTGTTCTATTTATAGTCCAAACAAAGTCAGTAGAACAAAAAGCTATTTTCTCTACGGTCCTTATAGAGGTCAGATAACTGTCCCTATAAAGCTACAATTTCAGGTTTAGCCTTGCTAATGGATTGGTTTTTCACAAGTCACAATGAAGTAACTGTGGGTAAAGTCAAATTTGTCTATGTTCAAAGCACACGTGGTTGATCAGTTACCAATTTAATAGCATTTTCATAACTTTTATGTGCCCTAAAATCACTTTCAAGAAAAGGGAGGACAAAGGTCTGGGCCTCTTTTTTCCCGGTACTGTTGCAGTAAAGCAATGCAGTCCTACCAACCCAGTATGACATTCACTGTTAAAAAAAAGTCACTCATTTTGTATACTTTAATTTTTTTATGAGATACTTACAGTCTGCATGTGCTTGAAAATGCTGATCTATTTCTGTGTTTTTCAGCTTTAAAACAGGGAAGTCATTAACCTATGCTTTAAGATATTTAAAGATTCAATGCATTAAAATGTATGAAGTGCTTTGACTGAAATAGGAAAGTGCATTTTTTTCATATATTATTACAGAATGATATAAGTGGACCAACAGTGGATAAACAGTGTTGCAAATAGTTGCGATTTTTTAATTCTTGAAATACTGCAACAGCTTTTCACAACCATCACCATTACTAGATAGGGCTCAAGAGCCAGGAGAAAGAATAGAGAGAATGTGAGAGCTCAGCTTTTGGCCTAGGATAAACTGGATTCAGAGATCAACAGTGAAAGTTCCTGCTTTTATTGAAGGTAGAATTTTTGTTCAAGTCAAAGAGATTTTCCCACCACCACTGCCAGACTTCTTTCCAACATTTCCCAAATTTATACAATGGTTTCCCACTGCCTTTGCTCACTATGTAACTTCAGTCTTTTAGATTAGAATCAATACTCTATATCAACCTTGTAGAATTCCCTTCAAAAAGGAAACTTCGTTGACTTGACCACCATGTACAATAAGTACTTTTTCTGAAATAGAAGTTCATGCTGTCATGTCCTGAAATATTTTAAAAGTTTAACAGTGCAATATCCATCAACTGCATGAGAAGACAAGAATTTGACATATCAGCTTCACTATTTCAGTTAGGGCTAAATGTATTTTCACAAAAATAAAGGTTGTCTGAAAACTGAAATGCCCATAAAAAATATTTCCTTGTTTTAAAATAAAAGATAACTTACAATCGTAAGTAGAAAAACTTTAGCTCTTCATATACCTACACTACATTTAATTTTTTATGAATTTGAATGCTTTCCTTTTATCAACAAATAATTTAGGATTAAAGAAATAATGGCTGACTTATATACTCAAAAGTGCATCAAGTTACATACAAATGACTAAAAAGAGGTAAACATCCTCAAATAGAAACTGAAAAAACATCATAAAAATGTTTACTATCAATAACTAATTGCTACTAAAAATTATAGCTATTAATAATGAATAGGTAAAAAATAACTGTCTTACTTAATCATTCCTAGTTTTTGAAATAGAAATAGACTTTAAATTCTTAAATGAGAACAGATCATGAATACGTAATAGTCAGTAACCAGAGTGCTAAAAGTTACCAGCACCAAACTGGGCATAATTGCTGTTGCATATTCCACAGCTAGTGCGTGGAAAATGGTGTCCTTAAAAGAGTGGAGCTGTTTACTCAGACACCTCAAGGCCCAAAAATTAAGTCCATAAAATCACAGGACCACAGTATTGTTAGAGCCGGAAGGGACCTCTGGAAATCATCTAATCCAAGTCCCCCTTCCAAGGCAGGGTTGCCTAGAGCAGGTAACACAGGAACTTGTCCAGGTGAGATTTAAATGTCTCCAGAGAGGGAGATTCCATGACCTCCCTGCGCAGCCTGTTCCAGTTCTCTGCCACCCTTAATGTAAAGAAGTTCTTCCTCATGTTAAGGTGTAATTTAGGGTGTTTTAGTTTATGGTCATTTGCTCCCTGTCCTGTCACTGGGGACCACTGAAGAGTCTGGCACCATCCTCTTGACATCCAGCTTTGAGATGTTTAGATGTATTGGTGAGATCCACTCTCAGTCTTCTCCAGACTAAACAGGCGCTGCCCCCACAGTCTCTCCTCATAAGAGAAATGCTCCAGACCCAAATCACCTTTGTGGCCTCTGCTGGACTCTCTCCAGTAGCTCCTTGTCTTTCTTGTACTGAGGAGCCCAGAACTGGACACAGCACTCCAGATGTGGCCTTGCTAGGGCTGAGTAGAGGGACAGGATCACCTTCCTCAATCTGCTGGCCACACTCTTCCCAACGCGCCCCAGGATCCCATTGGTTCTCCTGGCTGCAAGGACACACTGCCGGCTCATGGCCAACTTGTCACCCACCAGGACTCCCAGGCCCTTCTCTGCAGAGCTGCTCTCCAGTAGGTCAGCCCCAAAACTGTGCTGGTCCTTGGGGTTATTCCACCCCAGGTGCAGGACTCTGCACCTGCCCTTGTTGAACCTCATTCGGTTTCTCTCCGCCCAGCTCTCCAGCCTATCAAGGTCCTGCTGAATGGCAGCAGAGCCTTCAGCTGTATCAGCCAGCCCCTCAGTTTTGTATCGTCATCCAACTCGCTGAGGGTACATTCTATCCCTTCATCCAGGTCATCCATAAAAGAGCTGAGTAAGACTGGACCCACTATTGATCCCTGGGGAATGCCACTGACTGCAGGCATCCAACTGGGTTCTACTCCTCTGATCATGACCCTCTGAGCTCTGCCTTGACCCACCTCACAAGTGCTTAGTTAGTTAATGCTTATTTCCTGTATGCCAAAGAAGGTAGTCAGATGCCACATATGGGACCAGACCTGTTACTTCTAAGACGAGTAGTAAATAAAAGTCAGTCTCTCTTTAAAGCCTTGAAGCTGTGGCTGTCAGTCATGAAAAAAACTAATTGGTATGCAGTATCTAAGTCTGAACTGAGACACTTATTTCTTGTGGTGCTACAGCTTTGATTTTCTGAAAGGTGGTGGAAACTAGCAATTTTGCTTCCAATTTAATTAGATTATCAGTGGAGACACACAAACACTATCTCTCTTGTGGATATCTAACTTTTGTTCTTTCCTTATTTGTTGTTATCTTAACTTGAGCTAAGCCATTTTGACAGAAATCCTGTTTGTTCTTTGTGTGCAAGGACGAAACACACAGCATACACTAAAGACAAGCCAGCTAACCAGAAGACCTCACTATAAAATGAATGCAAAACTTCCCTGAGGGTCCAAATTCTTTGCTCATTCCAGCCTTCAACACATGCTGGCTTGCTTCCCGCTAAAGTTGTTCTTCTCTGAGAAAACAAAAAAAAAAAGCAAGGAAAGCAAATAAACTCTTTGTGGCAAGAGAATATTTAGATAAAAAGCCCCCTTTATACCTAGGAATGCTTATCAAGACAACTGAAAAATAAACTATGCATGTTTTTAGGAAATTGTAAGTCAACTTCTATGTTGAAAGGATAGAAAAATAAAGGCAGAAAAAATGAAATTGTTACAAGAACTTCTAACTTACTATAGAACAGGCAAAAAAAAAACTTTGCAGGGGGAATCCATAAGGAAAAAGGATAACTTCATAAACAGAGCATGTATGGGACCTAGGAAAGTTCTGTGGCTGAAGCAGAGAGAAGACAATTAATAGAAAATGTGCACCAAGTGTAAATGATTCAGGTATACAACTTTGACAGCAGACATTTGGGTCAGAAAGACCCAAAGTTGGGACAAGGTCGGTGAGAGCAGGGAAGAAGTCTTGTGAAAAATCTGTGAATGAGAAATGAAGATCACCAAGGTGAAGCACAGCAATGATACCAAGTGCAGCATCCGGAAGGAGTAGACAGAGAATCTGAGTGTGGTCTGTTAACACATTCCCTATGGGAATAATGAGTTAAACTACCATGCCTTGCTGTCAGCAATTTAGAGTTTTATCTGGAGTGTCGAAAAGTGTCAAAAGGATACCCTGGTGATTTTATGATCTGAGAAGCAAATCATGAAAATGTTCTGATACATGAGGCATCTGCCTGCCCCCCTTAATCATGGTTATTTACTGGCAAGAATATGCAACAAGAAAAAAGCAATTATGCATGCTATCTACTAATTGCCAGCTATAGACAGTCCTCCATGACACTTATTGTCGTGTTTTCGCACTTAAGCTGAGGTGGGAAACTTTACACTGCTCTTGAATATGCTTATGAGATATAGAGAGTGGAATATCCTGGAATTTGGCCTGAGTTAATACAGGGAACTTTGAATATTATCACACCTCTGCTATGGCTCAGTAACTCGATCATGGAGCTTAGCCCTGAAGATTTGTTCAAGGTCAGATCTTGTGAGCCTTGAGTCATCCTCAGCATTTTCAAGTAAATGCACTAAGGGATCTCCATGCTATCAAGGTAGCTTTCCTACTAAGGCCATTTATAGAAACATTTTGCAATTGTGAGAAGGAAAATATTCACAGATGGAGTGGAAATGATTGATGATGATTTGCTGCCAGGTAGGTGGAACTCCACCACTCCGAGGAATCCAGCAGTCCTTCTCTAACATTACCTAGAGGATCTTAATGCCTTTCGAGTTGCAAATCTTTTAAAGATATTATATGCAGTCATGGTAACAAAAATCTTATATGCTAGTCTGATGAATACATTGCTAGTCTTTCTGAGCAGAGACGTGATACCCTACAAATTTTCCATCTTATATGGAGAGTTATACGGGGACTCACTTTGTAAGTGAATAGTATTTTTTCATTTTAAGATTATTTCTTTTTCTGCCTAAACCAAACCCCATTTAAGTCATATAATATACCAGAAACAAAATTTTTCTCATGAAAACATGCTTTTCTTTGTTTTATCACATAGGACACATTTCTGTACAGTACTGGTGGTAATTATGCCTCTTGGGATACTTTCTTTTCATTGACTGTGCTGCCTCTACAGCCACTGTCTCTGTGAAGCCCTCTGTGACAGCACATTTAGACTACTGGGGCATACTAGGGACACCAACCCATTTCTGCACGTCAGATGCTTTCCACTTTTTGTTTAATGGAAGTGCAGAAAGCAGGCTGTGACTTTGTCTGGACTACATCAATGATTGTCCACTAGCACTATAATCCTCTATTTCATTTCCATGGGGTTTACCCCTGTCTATTATAGGACGCAGTGGAAAAACATATATTTTAGTTTTTTTCCTGAGGTTCAGTTTTGATAAGAAGGAGGATTCTATCTGGGACTTATTTCAGACCACTTTTATTTGGCTGCTACCAAGCCATCCCTACTCTTATCATTAAAATGTTCTCGTTTATATTATTTACTTTGATATATCAGAGTAAAATTAGCCAGTGCTGAAGAGTTAAAGATAGCAAATAATTCTCAGTGCTGGTTACAGTATAAAAAGCAGAAAATTGGACTCGAAGTCATGCATGAAAGGTGGAATGTGGAGATTGATGTGCAGTTATGAAATATGTCCATGTGTAATAGCAAACATGCTGTGCAGAGGCTGTTTTCTATTTCCTAGGTCCTAGAAACTAAGCTATGGTGTGAAGCCAGGTGTCCACCAAAGCTTCTCTATCACTCCTCAGCTGGACAGGAGAGAGAAAATATAATGAAAGGTGTCTGAGTTGAGATAAGGACAGGGAGATCAGTCACCAGTTACTGTCACAGGCAAAGCAGACTCGACCTGGGGAAAGTATTTGAATTTATTGCCAATCAAATCAGAACAGGCTAACGAGAAGTAAACCCAAATCTTAAGAATATCTTCTACCCGCTCCTCCTTCTTTCCTAGGCTTAATTTTATTCCTGATTCTCTAACTCCTTCCCTCCAGTGGCGCAGGTGGATGGGGAAAAGCAGCTGCTGTCTATTCATGGTTTCTGCCACTCCCTCCTTCTCAGGAGGAGGACTACTCACACTCTCTCCCAGCTCCAGCATGGAAGCCCTCCCACAGGAGACAGCCCTCCATGAACTTATGCTACCTAAGTCCATCCCACAGGCTGCAGTCCTTCACAAACTGCTCTGGCATGGGTATCTTCCATAGGGATCAGTCCTTCAGGAGCAGACTGCTCCAGTGTGGGTCCCCAACGGGGTCACAGCTCCTGCCAGCCAACCTACTCCAGCGTGGGCTCCACTCTCCATGATGCCACAGGTCCTTGTCAAGAGCCTACCCCAGCCCAGGCTTCCCCCAGGGTCACAGCCTCCTTCAGGCATCCACCTGCTCCAGTGTGGGATCCTCCATGGGCTGCAGGTGGATCTCTGCTCCACCATGGACTTTCATGGATTGCAGCGGCACAGCTGCCTCACCGTGGTCTGCACCACTGCAGGGGAATCTCAGTTCAGGTGCCTGGAGCTCCTTCTGCCCCTCCTTCTCCAGTGACCCTGCTGTCTGCAGGGCTGTATCTCACATATTCTGGCTCTTCTCTCTGGCTGCAGTTGCTGTTGTGAACTTTTTTTTTCCCCCCTTCCTAAATACATTATCCCAGAGGGCTACCACTGACACTGATGGGCTTGGCCTTGGCCAGCAGCAGGTCTGTCTTGGAACTACCTGGCACTGGCTCTGTCAGACATGGGGGAAGCTTTCGGCAGCCACCTCTGTAGTTCCCCCGCTACCAAAGCCTTGTCACACAAACCAAATACGCCCAATACCCAAGACATTGTTTCTCACTACTAGAAGCAATATTCTGTAGTCTAAGAAGCAGAATCCAAATACTTTACTATAACTACATTTCTTGTCTCTTCCTGCTTTATGGACTACTTTCATAAAACCTGACCTAGACATTTTGATGCGGGCAACTGAACTGTGCTGTTTGTGCTTCATCACCTCTAAGCAAGAAATATTCTAAGCTGCATGTGCAAATTACCCTCTTGCTTCAGTATTCAGTTCATATTGCTTAAGAAATCAGTGTAGGTAATTAATGCATATGTATACACAAAACAACACACTTTATGGAGACTTTTGACACCGTAACATTTTCTTTAAAGAAAAAGTCACATTTATGAAAAACAAAGGGAGGATAATAAAGCAAATTGTTCTTAAATACACAATACATTTGCATCTTTGACAGTTTACGTAATAGAACAACGAACATGAAAATGCTGTTAGATAATTACTTCTGTTAATTTAAAGAGATCAGGTCTTGTTGATAATGTTGAAATACTATTTAACACTATTATTTAATACTATTTAACTACTGGACAAGTATCTATTCTTACCAGGTTTGTGAAAGATAAACCAAGAACTCATATGTTACTATTACCATTTTAGTACAGAAGGAGCAAAATGGTTGGCTGTACAACACGCCAATGAAAAACGCTGGTCTGATAAAGAGTTTGCAAAGACTACCATAAGCTAAATTTGTTTGACTAAACCTTTTCAGTCATCATGGTTTGGCTATTATTTTTCATCTCACTTTTGAACGAGAAAGCTACAAGTTCCGAGTCCTGGAATCGGGGATCGTATGCAAAAACAGGTATTTCTACACGATTTCTGCAATCCTATTAAGAGCTATTATTCTCCGACAAAGACAAATATCCCATAACAATACTATTCAGTTTCTTTTGGTGTCTTTAGGAGCAGTACACAGGGGAAACAGCATTTAATCTACATGAATACTGTTGACTTTGACAAATATAAAAATGTTAGATATAAAACCCAAATAAGGCCATTACTGGTTAAAATGATAGTGTAATAATACAGGAGCCCTGTGGCAGCACATCACTACTTGCTATAAGAGAAGCAATAAAACTTAGTGACCCAAGGTCTTTATTTTCTCCCTTTTAATTTTTTTCTTTTGGAGCCCTCTAGTACTCTTATCTTCAGCACTACTCCTTGCCCAGGGTGTTGGGGATGGAAATCCTGTCAGATGATACTCCCTAGAGCCTCCATTCATTCCGAACACAATGAGACATAATTCTGAAGTTAACTCAATCCTCCCTCAGGAAGGAACTGTTGTTTTAAGAAGCAGACATTTGCCAGTTAACAGATTTTAGAACAGTAACAGGCAAATTTGCATAGGTATATCTGTTAATCTTATTTCGTCTTTGAGAAACTTGGGATGCTTAGAAGCTGTGACCCTGCACACAATATTTGGAATACCTGATCATGCTCAACTTAAAGTTAAAAAAAGTCGGTCCCCTCCAACTTTACCCATCCTGTGATCCTGCAATTCCAATTGTATAATAATCCCCAGTTTTGAACCTGCACATACCTATAAATATGATACCAAGAATCTGACATTTGAAATCACCTATAAGTGCATTTGTTCTATAATGCCTCATTAACCTCTTATCTATGGATTGAATGCTATTGGAAACAAACTGTGCCTTCTGTGATGCAGGCAGATGTTGTGTTTGCGCCATTTTATTTTGACAGCTAGCATGCAAAGTAGATACTTCCTGTGTTTTGATCAAAGTATATCCACAAAAGGAGAGAAACGAAAATTTCTGGATGGCTGAACAGGATTGAACTAATGCAATTAATATTTTTGACTGATGAATAATAGCAGAAAAATAGAAATAAAAATTATGAAGGAACTAATACAGAGCCACGTTTAGAGCCATAGAAACAGGAAAAAAAGGTGAAGTAGTCACAGGTATAATTTTAACATGTATCCAAAATATCAGTTTTCCCAGTTTAAGAAAAATGAATGCTGCATTCTCTCATTTCAAAAGCGGGACACAAAAAGTGTGAAGAAATGATGAAAGGAGCACCTTGTGCACTCTATGTTGAGTTTTTTGACTACTTCAAAATAAGCATTTCAAGTGTTCCTCCCACCCCTTTCCCCATTTAAATGCACCATCAACAGTGATTTTGGCCATTAAAGCCTTTATGGTCAGCCATTTCTCTGAAGCTTTCAGAGCATTGTGATTTTATTGTGGTAGGGATTTAAGCACTTCTGTCTTCTCTCAACGTCAGTCCACCTTCAAGGTATGAGAGATACTGCTTTGACCATTGTGGCCACAGAGGACTTTTCAGAAAGTCATATGCAAATATGATGGGGACACACGGCTGTCCACTCACCATGCTATGTACATACACTAATGAGTAATTAACATATGCTAATGACATCCAAGGACTCATCAACACTAATCTCAAAACTGGTGGTTTGTCAACTCCAGTTTGGAAGCATCCTGTCACAGCAGCGACCCCAGGGATAGGAAATAGCACCAGGGATGACACAAGGCAGGGATTCGTTTAAAAAAACCTAAAACTCTATCTCACAGTCACTCAATAAGAATTGAAGATCTTAGCTGAAGGCTGTGGTTCTGGCTTGAACTTTAGCTAGACACGTATGCTGACACCCATGGTCAAATAATGCCTTCAGTGGTAAACTGAGTGTGCAATAACATCAAAAAGCAATTACAGAAAATGTACAACCCCCACCACAAGCATTAAAAATTCAGTGAACTTGCACCGACTTTCTACATTTAATTTAGTGAGGAAACATGACTTCACTCCCACTTGCTTTAACTTTTCCTCTTTGACACAAGCCAGGCAGAAGCGGACAGATTTTCCCTGTTCTCTCAATTGCAAACAGCAGCGATTCTGTTATGGATCAAACAACTCCCACTGCATTCACCTGGCATCTCTGACTCCGAGTTTGATTATGTATATGACATTCTTGTGCTAGTCCTTTCCAGCAGTGGAAAAACTCTCTGTAAGTTTTTCTCATTAGCCTGAGAGCTAAAATCAATTTTAGTTTGTGTTCAGGTAAGTGGCAGCTTGATAACATCTTGAGAACCCTCAAAATATTTTTTGAAAATTTTGTTACATAAAAAGAGGCACTTCTTACAAGTACACAAGTAAGTGGGAAGGAAAAGGTGTAAGTGGATAAAAGAAGTGTAGAAACAGAAACAGAAGAAGGGAGTCTTGCAAAAGAAAATCATCATAAATAATCACAGATCATACTGAAAAAGGACAGGAAAAGTGTATAAAAGGATGAAAGAAATGCAGGAAGTTTATAGTTAGATACTTGGGCTCCCTATATATTTTCCTATAGTATCTCATATAATATCTTCTGTCTAAGATGTCATGGGATGCAACAGCCATTTTTTAATGTTTTGATAAATGTGCATTTTCATCTCTGATTAATATCAATCAGTTATGCTGATTAGGTTCTTTTTGTTGAGTATCTACTATGAGTCCTGTGTGAAAATACTGCTGCTGTACAGGCTAAAGACACATTTTATGCTATCTTTAGTGAGGATTTTGCTTAAACTGAGAAGGTTTAAGCAAGAATGGCAAGAACTCTGGTCACTGTGTTTACACATCACCATTTAATATTCCCTCAGACCAGCTCTTCCCAGAGCACTGAGACACTTTTAATTGACAAGAAATGCACCTTATCAAGTCTTCCAGAAAAGGGAAAAAACCAAGACTGCAAAACAAATTTGGGATAGCATAATCTAAAAGTATAAAATCCATCTTGTCTAATGCATAAAATTTTTAAGCACAGCATGCCTGCTCCCTGCCCAGGGAACTTGGGGCATTGTTGGAAAGCAAAATGAAAAAAGCAATCATCCTTTGCTGTGAAAAAAACCCACTAACAAGCTTCTTTCACACTGCAGTTTACTTGTCTAGTTCAATATTCCAGAGTTTAGGCTTCTGTTCTACACCGACTTAGCAATACTTTTATAAGATATTTATAACAGCCATGGAACTGCTCAGAACACTGGAATGTGCCAATCCTTTCTGTCCATGATTCTGTAGGCCAGGTTTAAAAACATCAGGAACAATAGATGTAATAGCTACTGCTTCATCAAAAATTTACATATAGCTACTCAAAAAGAAAGCAGTATTAGTGGCTTGTAAGAGAGAAGGGGTACAAATCCCTCATGTGCAGAATGATAGATAATGTATGTTTGTGGTTCTTATGTAGCAAAAGGTGACCATGTCTTTCCTGGACACTTACACATAAAAGCTAGGGCATGTTTGTGGCTATTTCACATATGCCATTAAAACCACTTTGAATACCCTTGGTAACATTTGCAAAGTCTTTTACAGTATTTCCCCATTTTGTCAATCTGGAACATTCATATTATAGGTATTCTTTATATCACAGACAAAATCTGAGTCTCCAGATGAGTGCTAATATACATTTCCATTTCTGTATACTGCTATTTCTGCTCTTATTTCTCTGATGGTCCTTTTTACCAGCTATTTGACACCACTTCCACATGCATGGAACACTTTTCCTTGGCTGTCCTCCATTCATCTGTTCTTCTAAAGCTGAGAGCTAATCATACTGATTTTTTTTTCCCTTCTCTGAGAAATTGGTCTCATGGGGCTTAAAGAAGCATCCGGTAAAAAAGGCAAAGTACCTGATAAATGAACTATTTGAGGTTGTGTTGTCAACATCTGCTAATGACAAACACTTATCCTGGACAACATCTTCCTGCTCCTTTTGCTCATATCTTCCGCACTTTCTGATTAGATACTGCTCCTGAAATGATACATATTTCCTAACCCAGCTACTTTTTGGTTTTTTTAAGAAGTCTTTCCCTATCAAGTTCTGTCTTACCAGCCCGTTCGTATTTAATTACCACATTCCTATTTCCTATTCCATGTGCTTAGCCCATTCTGTTGTTCCACCCCCACAAACTTTCCCTCCTATTTTCATCAGTCTCTTGAGTTTCTCTTAGTCCTAGCGAGCTGGTCCACTTGCTGTCTAGTGTGTTGCAAAGCAGCTTTAGCACACTCCTGCCCAGGTCCTCTTCAGAGGCTGGTTGGCATCGCTGCTGTTGTTCTTCGTTCACTGGTGGCAGTGGCAGTACTCTTAGAGGAGCAGAGATACAGATGATCCAGCCTGTTCTAGCATTAAATAAAGGGTTGGCACCCTCATCTGAAAGAACCTCAGGGTATTCCACTGAATCATCCCCAAGACTATACAATTTTCTGCCCTTAGTCCCATTCCTGACCATAAATGATACTTATGGCCTGACAGTTCCAAATGTTCTTGAGTTTTTAAATATTGCATGCTAATAAATGCAATAAGAGATAGTAATTTCTATTTACCTTTATAACCAACTTGATGAAATTTCAGCCATAATATTACACATTTCAGGTAAATAAAGTCCCTCCTTTCATTCATCTCCAAATGTTGTTTTCAGAAAGTGTATCAGGGACCATTTAATGTATCATTTTAAAGAGGGGATATCTTTCAAGTTGGACAGAGAATTATTAAAAAAATAGTAAAAAAATGTGCAAATCTGCTTAGGTGTACTCGTTCAAGCAAGCCATGCGAATACAATGTTATATTTGACTTTTTGGCCACTGACAGGATAATCAAGTAGATGAAAGATTTCAGTGAATTATAGCACTGACTGAATTTTCTTCCAAAAAGTCAGAAAGATCAAACGATGTTTGGAGCAGCTGAGATTGAGAGATTCCATTAGATGCTACTTCTCCCTCCCCTCTTTCTAATAAGATGGAAGCTTTTTAGAAAATACGTGACAAATGACCACTCATAGCAGAAATAAATTACACACCACAGAGTACAGCATTATTAATAGTGCAATAATAGTAATAACTTACTGTGATAGCAAAGAAGTACCATTAGGAGGGACACAGTAGCTAATAGCATTTCCTCTACAGGAGCTAAGGGGCAAACCTTCCTTTGGTACCTGATAAATAAGTGGAAGATTAAAGGAGCCGGTGGGACGAAAATAGCCTGACTTTTCCAGAACGCCACTGAGTAGGCACTGCCTGTAAAGTGCTCTCCATCTCCCCTATGTGACAGTATTTTAATAGTTCTTTAGTTAATTTAAATTAGAGTGAGAGGATGCTTAGTTGCAATAAAAGACTTGAGGGGGGGTATAACGTATGGTAATGCTAGGAGGGCTGTGACATGGTCTTGAATTATTAGGCTTGTTTTCTCCTTAGCAAAGTGTTTTGTGAAAAAAACTCTTGAAATTTAGCGCATGGATTTGTATTCAGGCACTACCTAAAAAATTAAAACTCATGAATGGTCAATTGGGTAGTTCTTTCAGGTCTTCATATTTAGTTATATACATATTTTGGGAAGAAAACATTTATATTATTTTACAAGTGTTATTAAAATATTTCTGTTGTGTGTGTGTGTGCATTTGTCTTAGTAGCAAAAGTTCACAAAAAGTAACTTGGATTTCACTAAGGGTGCAGATGTTGAGAAGTGGTGAAGAATATATATTATCAGAGTTATTTACCATGTTTTAAAGGTTTTAACCAAAACATCCTAGTTATTCACCAGTCCAAGAAAACTGGTTTGCAAACTAATGTTGTCTCCATTAGTTGTTTTTTTCCAATATTAGTGTCTTGGTTTTGATTATCAATAGATTTTTACAGAACAGCAGACTTTTTTTTAATCAATGACATAATGAATGAAATTAATAATTAATTAATCAGTAGATGGAAATATTATTTTCATGATTACTGATTGGCTTTTGAAAACAAAAATTGTAAAAAAACTGCATCAATTAAAAAAAAAAGTTAGTAACTTCCAGAGTTACTCATATATTCCAACACAGTCTTGGGTGCAGTGAGATCACATATACCATAAGTATGTTGGGAAATGTGTATATATATAATTTACATACATATAAAGCTCTGTTGGTAAGGACATTCAACTTACTGATGAAAAGTTAGCATACAGCTACTTAAAAAAAGAATCACCATGGAAATTTCTATGCTAGAAATTCTGCTCTCACACTACTACTGTGTCCAGACAGAGAAGTATTTCTGGAACTGCTATCCATCTGTGACCAACAGTAAAGGCCAAAAACACTCTACTGACCTCATTCGGAAGCCAAGAAGTCACTGGGTACCCATATCTGCCAGAAAAGTTACACCTTAATAAAGCTAAACAAAAAGAAGCCAATCTGTATTTTATAGAATAATAGAATATGCTAAATTGGGAGGGATCCATCAGGATCATAGAGCCCAGCTCCTGACCCTGCACAGGACACCCCAAGAGTCAAGCCATGTGCCTGGAAGCATTGTACAAATGCTTCTTGAACTTTGTCAGGCTGGTGCAGTGACCACTTCCCTGGAGAGCCTGTTCCAGCACCCTCAAGGCGAAAAACCTTTTCCTGATATCTAATCTAATCCTCCCCTGACTCAGTTTCATCCCATTTTTTTGAGTCCTGTCACAGGTCATGAGAGTGAAGAGATCAGTACCTTCCCCTCCTCTTCACATTGTGAGGATGTTGAAGACTGCAATGAGGTCTCCCCTCAGTTTCCTCAGGGCTGAACAGACCAAGTGGCTTCAGCTGCTACTATAAGTTTATTATTTCTGAGAACAATGAATCAAAACTGCCTGAAAGACCAGAGGGAATTAGGTAGAATTTAGGCAAAACCTTCCAAGACCAGCCTGCTAAAGCAGTTTTCTCAGTTCGAGAGTAGTGACCAACAGTCAAGTTATACTCAACTTGATTTCACTGTAATGAAGACCCAAGCCTGAGAGAAAAATAAAACTACCATTGCAATTTCTTTTGCATCTGACATACAAGAGACAACTGTTCAACACTAAAATGACCTTTAGAATAAACCTATGTGCCAGTAGAGGAACCAGACACCCAATGAACCCAACCAGTGAAGCCCACAAATGTATAAAACCATGCCCCTTTATGCTTCTGCAAGGCTCCATCCACGTGTGCATGTGCAAGCACGGGTTTGCACAGTTTCCTACATATTCATGAACAAGGCTCATTTGTTGTGTAAATTCCAGCCTTTGCATTTTGATTACTTCCTTCTATGTTTGTACAGTACACAGCTCTAGCATAAAGGATATTTCAAACCTCTTCCTCAACTGATGATCCTACATTCACAGGTTTTGGAGAAAAGAAGGATTTATTTGTGCTTAGCATTCTTGCTGGCTACATGGTTCTCTGTGCAAAATGTGGCCTTCTGGATTGCCCTTTGTGAAGTGTTTAACACTCTTCCACTGTCTATATAGATAATTAGGTGTCAAGTTTCAGCATTTTTAATTAGCTCATGCAAATAGCCTTGCTGGGGGAGAAATGCAACAGTATTTCAGTGCTAAAATAGACACTTTTATTGTAAATGGTATCTATATATTAAATGAAGAACATTACAAAATCTATTAGTATTTCACATTTAAAAGCTTTTGAGTTTTGACATAAATTTTTTTTTTTTTTACTGAATTGTTTTAGTTTTCAAATCTGAGTTATTTCAGTCCTCCTGTATTTTCAGGTAGGAGGTTAAAGGTTATTATGCCTCTTAGAGATAAAAGGACCCACTGCTGGGGCATCTCAAGTTATCCAGACCTGCCATATGGGATTAATTATTGCTGTTGCTGACTGTGTAATTCAAAGGTTAAAATACAGAGTTGAAACAATAAGTGAATCCCAATGTGATTAAGAATTTATGAATTATTTCATTTGCTTATTCTGCACTCATACATTACACAGCAATAACCTTATTAGCTGTATTCAGCTTCAGGAATACAAATCCAAAAATGTATGCCTACAGGAGAGCATAGGTATGAAAAACAGACAATTAGAATATGGCAAGTAAATAACAAATCCTTTGGGCTCACACATGGATGTAAAGCCTACTGAAAGCTAAATGACAGCTGCTCTCAGAATTTTTCAAACAAGCCCTAATTTGACTATGAGGTGACTTACAAAGGGAGAAAGCAAATTAGGTACTTCAACTGAAAGGTACAATTCATGTTATGTCAGGAGGAACTTAACATGTTGTCTGCTAATACATTAGTCAAACAATACAATTCTTATTGATTTCATTAAAAAACTTTGCAACATTTCAATTAAACAAATGATATTGGACAACTGGTGATCAGTTGACAGCTCACGCTGATCCTTCTGTGATCTGCAAATATAAGCCACTTCTACAGACATCTCAGAGATGATGGCTTTCCTTCTGAGCTGCATGTCTGCTGCGTTCACCGGATAGACTTCGGGTGACTGTTTTTCTAATTGCATTCTTTCATTCAGTACAAATTCATAAGAAAATTTACTGCTTGGGCGATGCCAAATTAATGATTTAGTGATGTGCTCGCTGCTATCAATTTAGTATTTATAAATTTATTCATTATTATGCCACACAATTTCATCTATGAAGCTTGGTCCTCTGTCCTAGGAGTCACTGACTTCTCAATCTATTTCTGTTAAAATTATTAAAGGTAATTTTATTCTCTCAATATATTGTCCTTTTAAAGATGTCATTGTTTTTCTCATAAAATTAGCTTTCGGTGAACTGAAATGGCTCAGGCATTCTTTGTCATTGGGGGAAAATCTTTTCTAGGTTTGTATATCATGAGTGAATTTTCAAAACAGGGTTAAGAAAAAGCAGAATGCTTTAAAAGGCACAATACAACCCTTTCTTCTTTCTGCTTCCCACATTCAATTATATGATGAAGAATTTCATTTCTTAGTGAGTTTTGGTGGAGCTTGCTCTGACTGATCAGTGCTAAAGCAGTCTGAGAGGAGCCTTAGCAGAGAGAAAATGCAATGAGCACTTTATAAATCACTTACAATGAGCTTTATTAGCTTCTGCTAGTAAAACAGTTCTTAGATTAGGTACCATGATCAAAACCAGAGTAAGAGTCCTGTGGATGAGTTAAACACACAACTCCTTTTTAAGTAGGGTTTAAGTGAATCAAATTACTAACATAGAACTTATTCCAGGTCAAGAATTTGGCAAGAGGCAAACTGAGAGTTGGAATGGAAAAAAGTAGGAATGGAACTACCATTACAACATACTACATTATAACCTTGGCACTGCTAAATAGCAGGATCTAATGAAACCTTTTCAGTGGTGAGAAATGCCACTTTCCCTAAAATTAGAGCTACGTCATTACTGAGAAAAAAGCCAGGGTAGGATACATAAAAGAGATTAATGTTTCTTTTTCAAGAAAGATTTTTATTTTCAGATTTTAGCGATACATGCTGCTTGTGGAAAAAATATGAGAAAGAAGTGAAGAGACTGTGAGGAAACATAAAACTACAGAAAATTTATATCATGGCTAATTTGGCTTTTTGAAAATATCACAAAGGTGTAAAAGAAGGAAAAGATCCTAGCAAACTTAACTATTTAAAGTGTGGGATACTGAGAGCTCTGAGCTAACATGTATGTGAAATGATAAATTATTTACTGAAGCTACACAAGTGCTCATACTGCTGCTCAATGCAAAGTGACTCACAAATTCAATCACAAGCTTATGATTAATAATGATATCTAGAATGATTTATAATAGATAATTTATAATTCTATGGTAAACCCATGATAAACTTAATCCACTATTTAGATAATCCACAAGAAATCAGGAATTGCAGGCTTCTCTTCAGGGAGGTATAGACCTGTACAACAGCGTATGAAGTTCCATGACACCTGTCTCACGAGGCACATGCATAATGGGCCTCTTCCCACATAAGCAAAAAAGAGCATGTTTCCTGTGACTGAACTTTAAGGGTTAATTGACTAATACATTTCATATTAACACCAAAAATCACCACAGAGGACTGACAGACAAATGAAACATTTCAGTCAGATGTAGTGCCTGAAGCAAACAGTGAACTTTCTGCATCAGATAACCCTAGCATCTGTGTATCTACCACAGAGAAAATGAGTATATCAGTCTTGGGAAAAAAAAGCTGAGAAATTCTCATGTCACCACTGTGTAATGCTTGAGCTTAATATTTTTCTTAACCAAAGAAACAGATTCCAGATCTTAGAAGTGATAGAGAATACCATATTTCATTAAATTTTCTCTGATGAACAAAAAATCCCAATCAAAGGCAAATAAAGAAGGAATAGTTTAGTGTGGTTCAATGAGTCTCTTTGAATGCACAGCATGAATTAACTTGGAAATACTTGAAATTGTTTAAATTTCAACATCTTGTCAACAAAGTAAAAGAAAATGTATTTCGGAAAAAGGAGTGTGTAATAGATTTGTGGCTCCTTCTGCTCTCAAAAATCCAAGAGAAACCCTCTGTCTCCAACTATCTACTCTGCTGGAAACTCACAGAATTTGAAAAAGTTTGGCTGGAGCTTCCACAGCCCATCCCCTCATTATATTTTCTCACCATGTTTAACTCCACTTCAGCGCTTTTTTTTTTTTTTAATACTTCTGGCCAGTTAATACCAGACAGCTTCCATACATAGAAAGTAATGTAAAAGACAAAATTACAGTAAAGTGAAAGAAGAAACATTTAAAAATGAACAAGGAGTCCATATGTGCTTAATTTCCTCTGTGTCTCAATTCTGAGCTCTTAGTAGTCTCCTCTTATGCTCCTAAAAAGATGCCTCAGACAGCTTGTTTTGCTAAAAGGAAAGCTTGGACAACTGCCTTTTGCAGCTACCAGAGAGTGGAGTTTAAACGTTGTTTATGGCCTTTACTATGGATTGTTTGGTTTACAACATCAGCAAAATGAATCCTGTAACTTGGACAGGAGACTGAAAAGGATGTCTTCACACCTGATCAGGACTATGAAATGTTTCACCTGTAGCTGTTTTACTATTTTTCTGGCATGTTTCTTAAATTGCATGTACTTAATGCAATCCCATGCAAATTAAGAGCAACTTCACCTGGATGGTTAGGGTGGGCAGCTCTGTAAGGACACACGTCCCGTTTCGGAGGCTTAAAATCCGAGACAGTCAAGGACTAATTTAGCCCATGGACATGGAGCAGCACTTCCAAAAGTTTGAAGAGAAGTAAATGCACCCATGCAGATCAACTCCACAGTGCCTCCAACATATCCAATAACCAAAATAATGAGAATGAGGTGTCTGAACACATTCTATACATCCATAAATTAAGGAAATCATGTGAATCACTGATGATTAAACATTAAAACTCCTGTAATGGTTTAATCCCAGCTGGCAACAAAGTATCACACAGCCATTTTCTCACTCCCCCGCTGGGATGGGGGAGAGAATCAGAAGGGTAAAAGTGAGGAGAGACAGGTAAAGTAAAAGCTGTGTGCACATGCAAAATATCACAAGGAATTAATTCACCACTTCTCTTGGGCAGACAGGTGTTCAACCCTTCCCATGAAAACTGCACTCAGTCACACGTGATGATGACTTGAGAAGACAAATGCCATCACGCCAAATGTCCCCCTTATTCCTTCTCCTTCCCCCTGCTTTATATGTCCAGCACGATGCCATATGGTATGGATTGTCCCTTTGGTTATTTGCGGTCAGCTGTCCTGGCTGTGTTCCCTCTCAACTCCTTGTGCACCCCCAGCCTATTTACTGGTGGGGTGGGGTGAGGAGCAGAAAAGTCCTTAACTCTGTGTAAGCTCTGCTCAACAATAACTAAAATATCCCTGAGTTATTAACCCTGTGTTCAGCACAACTCCCAAACACAGCCCCATACCAGCTACTATGAAGAAAATTAAGCCTTCTGCAGCCAAAACCAGCAGAACTCGCCAGTCCAGTCCAAGACTGGTTGGAAAGCCTAGGTCTAAAAAAATAAATGCTAGGCTCTTACCTCATGTGCTCTGATCCATTCACTGTGTCAGGTAAACAGTATTAATCCACACAAAGCTATTGTAGTGCCTAATAGAGTTGTGAACGACTATTTTCTGATAGGTGAAGAGATTGCATGGGATTAGCCCTAATCAGGTACTTTAGGTAATGAGAATCTCTCCATCCCACATTGAACAAAGCCACACAAAACTGTTCTTTCCCCATATCTCAGTAGGGTTTGGATAGACAAAAAGACAGATTAAGGAAATCACTGAGGAAGGAATACTTACTTTCACTGGTTCAGTAAATAATAAAAAATAAGGACGAGTCTAACTTCATAGATAGTGCAAAGACATATTTACAAACTCAAATTCAGTGCAAAACTAAACAGAAAAATCTGTCAGATTAAAAGAATCTGAGTTCATTCCTCCCATATTTTAGACATTCTTCAAATTGTGCAGTCCTTGCATTTCATTAGACAAGTGAGCAGATCAGTTTTATACATCCAAGTTCATATTCCATTTAAATGAAAAGTAATATATTTATTAAAAGATAAATTTGTCAAAAAGATTAATTTTGATCAATTTATTTAACATCTTTGTGAATATGTCCATTTATTTTATTGAAGGGATTTATTTTCTCAAACAAAGTAACACCAAAACTCAGGATGTATAATAAATATATAAAAATGAGCTTCTAATGTTCATGCAAACCTCATACACATATACTGGATTTCTGCTAAAACTCACTAAAACATAATAACCTCTTTAAAAATATTTCCTTTAAAGCAATTGCCTACATTTAATATTTAAGCCTTAGGGAAAAATTAAAGCACCAACACTTTTACTGCATAACATTCTCATAAAACATGGATGAGTGCTTCACTTCTGATAAAACAACATGCATCAGGAATTTACTGTATTAAGGTACTAGCAGATCAGGGGACAAAGAAAATCATGTTCAGAAAGATGAGAAAGATGATTTTTGGATTAAAAAATAAAAATAAAACCCCAAGCAAATCAACAAAAGATTCTAAAATGAGTGTTATTATTGCCCTATATAGCTTTCAGATGTTATTGAAAATACCAACTTTTCTCTAGCCCTATTTGTTTACCTCTATGCATTTTCAAATAAGATAGATAAAGTACTCCCAAGCAAGCAAAAAGGGAGGAATCAGATCAAAGAAAATAAAGCATGACAGACAAAGGCAGAGCTAGCTCATAATAGTAAAACACAGGAAAACAATCCACTTTTCATCAGGTCATATGGTCCATGGACTGTAGGAGCAGATGATATTCAGATACTAGCATGGAATTAAAATACTGTAGGAGGCTTGAAATGGAATTAAAATACTGTAGGAGGCTTGAAATGCTAATTCATGCTAAAACTGTATATTTGAATAAGCCCCTCAACTTAATCATTGAAATCAAGTTGAAACATAGGTCAGCTTTGCTTATTTTTACTAAAAAAATATTAAATAAAAAAACTCAGTGATGTCTTCATGTGAACTCATCACAGAAAACTAACAGAGAACCAATAGTGACAGCAGTCTGGATATTCAAGTTACTCTAAAATGGAACCCCCAGCTACAGAAACGGCAGATGAATTTTGGCCATTTTCCCCTTAGGCAGTAGGGTCCATTTGATCCATGCTTTTGTTTCTGATCACAAACTGTGCTTTTGTGAATATTTGTTAATGGTATTGAATAAGTATACCTCAAAAGGCGTAAAAAGATTTTTTTAACAGGACAGTGTGTCTAACCTAAGAGTGTAGAGACACCTGTAATTTCACAGATTGCTTCAGAAAATTCAGGCTCCTCATAGAGTACGATGAGCCATAAAAAAACCTAAACCAAACCATAAAGAACAATAGTCTAGAATTATAAAATACAAGTTGAAACACCACCAAAGGGAGAGTTAAATGCAGAATTATTTTTGTACAGAAACGCAGAAAAAGCAGTGCACCTAATGGCAAGATATGAAATGCATTAAAAATCTATGAAAGAGAGGCAAAACAGAGCTCTATGGACATTTAAAACTGATCTGAAGATGGAAATGGCAATGAGGATTAAAATTGCAGGCAGCAAAAACAGCTACCCATTTTATGGGTTCACAATGTTCTCTGTACTCCTGCTTGCAATTATACTCTAGGGTGGCAATCAGTCATCAGGAACATCCAAAAAGAGTAATATCCACTGTAATGGAAGTTATTCCATTCATACTTGTGTGACTAGCCTTTTCCATGATCCAGAATTAAGTTCTTCAACATCAAAAGTACTCAAATTATACCACACTAGTGTTTAAGAACAGTGAGACTCATAAACCTTATGAATGACATTTCAATCACAGCTAAATAAAAGTCAGAGGGCACTTAAGCTCATTTTTAATATAAGATATATTAATGTTTATTTCAAACACTGGCCCGAATATATTGAAAAGTAATATTCAGCAAAGGGAAGTCTATGGAGAGGCCATGTATTTTGTCTTGCTTTATAAGGAGAGGCTTATCTAACTTCTCAGACTGCTTTAAAAAAAACCACTGCTTATTTATTATTTTTTTTGTATCTCCTTAGTTCTTACCTTCCAGACTCAAATGTAAACCACGTTGAGTCACGCCCATATCTCCTCAAAGAGCTCAGAGGCCACATGACCAGCTTGACCTTGGCATTGTGGATGTCCCAGAGATAGATGTTTTCATGTGTGATCTGCATCGTACATTCCCCATAGATATCTAAATTTGGTGTAGGCATAAGGTATACGTTGAACCGTTCTGGAAAAAAACCCACAAAATAAGACATCAAAGGTTAAAGCAAGATTTTAGACTGGGAAAAAAAAAACCTGAAATAAAATCTTTAGTTCCGATGATTCAGAAATCAAAGCCAAATTTCTAACTTTAACAGAGGTGAGGATTCACTGATGCTGAAGCAGTCCTGCTAGTGCATATGAGAGGAATAACAGGAGAATCATCTTCTTTTCCTTCATCATCATTTTTCCTTAAAAACGATGCAGCAGTCTAAAACATCTTTCACAGATGATCTGCATAGTCCTCTTGGACATATGTTCCCAGCACCTTAACTGCAGTCCTTTTTTACCCTCACATTAAGGTCTATGACTCTTTACAAATCAAAATTCACAATGATGTGAACTCTGACACAGACACCTCTCTCAAAGAACAGAACTAAAGGCATCCTGGCAAAATATGTATATGTAATCATTGTCTTTTAGAAAAGCTGTCCTTGAAATTGCAAACCCAAGTTAACTCACTGAAGCTTGTCAATAATTAAATTCCTTGCATTCAGTTTCTGTTTATTTGCAAAAGTCATTCTTATTTTTAAAATTAATAACAATTTTAATCATCTGTTGCTTTCTTGAAAAATCTGATTCAACATGATGTATTATTATGGTCATGACATCAATCACTATCAGCTGCACTTCGCTTGCAAAGTGCACTTATTGCAGTAGGAGGTCAAGGGCATTAATGATTTTCTGAAGTGCCTGAATTGCATGTAATTTAATAAGCAACACAAAAAAAGTCATAAAAAAAGAAAAAAAAAAAAGGAAAAAACCCCAAGATTATATAAAACACCATTAATTCATATGGAAGGAAGCAAACATTATCAGGAAGAGAAATTTTAATAAAAATGCAATTTTCTTTGAAGAATAACTAATGTTTCTATGAGTTGCTTCTACAAAGGATGAAAAACTCAGTTAAATTTCTGGCTGTATAGTTGGAAGTGCCAGCCTATATTTTAACTCTAAATGCATTGCAATATTAGGGCTTAATAGCATCATATGGGAGAGTGCAGTACATTCACAACTTTTCTCTCACAGGTTTTTTTCATCTTTGAAATGAGTAGAAATGAAAAATATCAATGCTACTGCCTGAAGGATGTTGACAAAAAAAGATAAGAATATTTTAAGTATGAGCATGAGCAATGCTTATTCAATAACAACATTGGGAAAATGTTTTTTAAAGGGATAACTGATGGGAAAATTGCCTCCAATTACTTGATAAAGAAAAAAGTGTTTAATGTGGAATATTGTTAATCCCCCATTTGAACTGAATTTTCTCACAGTGTCCTCATAAAAATTAGGAAGGAATTTAAATTTAAGTGAGAGAAATTTATTGCAACAGTCAAAATTAGCTTCCCATTCTGTTTGAAATTCAGTATCATAGACATCAAATCTGTATTTTTTAAACATTTGATATACATGTTTTTGACAAAACAATTAAAATATTGCAAGTAAGTGAGTTAATACCAAATATAAGTGTGTGTGAGTGTGTGTGTGAATAAAGTAGCAAAAGTTTGAGGAATTAGAGAAAGCAAAGAACTGCTGGCTAACCATTAAAAATTGCTGCATAGCTATAAGCAAACTTGTCATCCCCAATGTTGTTCTGTTTCAGTCAATTTAATTTTGTCCTGTTAATAACTTCCCAGCTGATTCATTCAGTCACAACCTCTTCTCCCAGGCCCAAGTTCTCATTAGTCACACTAATGGGTGTTAGCCCTAAAAGTTTAATTTTATGACTAGGATCCCATGTGTGAAACTCCAAACATTTTGTAAAAGTCTTGTGACACACAGCACAAGCAGATTAGCAGAGGCTGCTGAGATCACTGAGCAGAATTTCCCCTAATGCTCAGAGGAGTGCATGGGGCAGAGGTCTAATTTAATGCCTACTAAAGCAAATGGAAGGACCCACACATGGGAGTAACGGGTCAATGATCGCATTGGGAAGAAAATGGTGGTGAACAAGATAACTTTCACTTTGCACTGGAATTTTATATATATATATATATATATGTATATATATGTATATATATGCCCTTTCAGTATCCGTATGTCATGGGGATTGTCATGCAGAAATTCCTCATAACTGTGCAGGTGTGCTTTTATCATATACTAGACTCCAGCTTTGCATTGCCGTGCTGTCACTTACTGCTACTTCCTTCCTCTGTCTGAAAGAAAGATGCAATAACTGGCCTGTCAGCTCTTTCTCTCTTGCATGACATGGAATAACACAGTGTATCCACGGGTGGATGCGGTTACTATATGAGAATTAAAATCTTTCTCTTTCCCCATCTTCACCAACAGAATGCCTCAGACAGCAGAGAAAATGAAAAGGTACAATTATTTTCGGAAGTAAACATTAAACTGTTGTGTGGAGGGCACAGAATCTTTCAACTTGCTTTACATGTTTACCAGGATAGTCATGAAATGCTCAACTTCTCCGATGTGTTTGAGGAAATTATCGCATGAAGGGCATTCAGGACATATGGTATCCTCAAACTGTCAGGAGACATCTGCTGACTTTGCATGGGAGGTCAGTGTCTAAGGTGAGATGTCAGAGATTAAAGGAAGTATGTCTGATTAAAGTGAACATCAGCTGCAGGGCAAAAAGTAGCACCCTTGGAACTGAATCAAATTGGCAAGAAAAACAAATGTACAAACATATGTGCTGGATAGGGATGGATACATTTGCTTTTGGAACAAAAACTATACTTTTGAGGAGTGGGCAGCTGAGGACATGGAAAGGTGTAGATACTGTTAAAGGATTTTATTATTTTACCTGCAGGGTCCAATTTTTCCATTTCAAAAATATTTGAGCAGGTATCTAGCTAATGGTAATACAGTCATTCCATCTTTAGTGGCATGTTTTGCCTTTACACTTATCTAGGCAAGAAAAAACATTCATCATAGGCCGGATTTGGGAATCCCAGCTGAATTCTGACACCAGACCTTCTGAATGACATTGAATAGGTTATTTTGCTTCTCTTTGGTTCAGATACCATCTGCATATGAGTAGGATGAGACAATAACAGTTCATTGGGTAGTAAGACTAAGCAAATAGAAGTTAATAAGGGACCCAGAAAGTAGGGAGATGGAAGAAACCAAACAAGTAGATGCGATGTTGTTGGACAAGATAAGACTGGGACTGAACAGGTGCAATTCCTCAGCATTCAGGATCCCTAACCTCTTCCCTTCTCTAAACTGGTGAAAGCAAAGTTCAGGGAGTGGAGGAGCCAGGATGAGAAAAAAATGCTGATATATTGCTACACTTATTATTCCACTCAATGTGACTGCTCTTTCCCATCTCCTCCAATAAGCACAGCAATACTTCATCATACACTTAGTGCATGTAAAGGTGTTTAGCATTTGGGCTTTGGCAAGAATATGACATTTAATAATGCTTTCCAGGGCACAGGAGCATAAGAGTATTTATGAAAATGAGCATATTGACTGAGACAGAGACTTGGCAGCAACTCCGCAATGCTCTCAGCCTTCCAGCTGTACTGGGAAAGCAAAATAACTGGAGCCCAGTGATCCTGATTCTGCCATTTTATCACTGGATTCCTTTGGTTAAATCATCCCAGCTGGAAAACCGACCAGATGACATTGCAATCTTGCAATCCAGATGCTTGGTTTCATTTCAGCTTTAATGATGGGTAAAAAATTACTTACAGAAGGAGACAGGTTGGTGGCACCTCTATAAATACATAGGGGCGTTGAAGCAAATATTCAGTTCACATATGAAAAAAACACCTCCACCTATGAGACTTCTGCTGCTGACCACCTGTGGATAATTTTCAGGTGGAAAGAGAACTTAAAGTCTTGAAGGTGCAGCATTTTGTGTTTATTCATATCTCAGGGCTATTAGAATGTTTGCCTTCTGCTGTATGCAGTGAGGAACCAGGACTTCAGAATAATTTTTTTTCCTTTGCTTATAAATATTCTGCTTTGCTTCCATTAAAAATGTAAGCATCTCAATAAAAATATAAAGGCAGGTAAATACTTCAAATTGTTTCACTGGTAAGTAGTAAGGCAGAGAAGAATCTGAAGTCTCACTGGATTAACATTAAAACTGTAAACAACTTACTTTTCTGAATAAAGCTGTCTGTGTTTCATTTCTTTAAAAAAACCCCAACAAACAAATCTATTGTATAAAAATGGATTAAGGATAACAGAAGATGAATAAAAAAACATGCAAAGTGCTTCTATGTATTAAATTACAGAGATTCTACAGACCCTAGAAAATGCCCTAAAACAAGTCAGCTTTGTGAGTGTAATTACAAAGTCTCTCTGCTTTGGCTGTAGTTTGTAATCTCAATATGTAGCACAAAGAAATGCCTCATAATCCTCTTCTGAAAATTCAAGGACATTGTTCACTATGAAAAGCTACATTTTTACTAACAAGAATTAATGAGTTTCTTGCAATTAAAATCCAGGAAGCAAGACTGCTGCTTCTGTGGAAGATTTTTAAATAGAAAAGGAAGGTAAAACCAATGCTATGAAAGAAGAAAAACCTTACAAATGAAGTAATTTTATGAAACACTAATTTAAATATTAGGCAGGTATGAAATGCAAAAATTTAATTATCTTTTAAACTTTTCCAGACTTTGAAAATAAAAATTAGATTTATAATGGAGTCAAATTTTTAAAAAAAATTAAAACCTCAAAACACATAATAAAAAAGCCTCATATTGATATCAGAGGCATGACAGTTAACAGTAAATAAGATATAGCAGCAAAGGATGGACCTGCGCTTTTCTTCAGTTTAAAAATTTACATTTTAACATTTGCCCATTTTCTTCAGGTTTTACATCAGGTTTACAAGTAACATTTAATTGAAAATGGTTGAGTACAAGTAAAGTTTAATAAAAAATTATTTAGTACAAGTATTCAGCTATTTTAGGGCTATTATTTAGTATTCAAAACAGATAGGAATAGAGTCTTCACCAAACAGATGCACCTGCTCCTAAAAAGCAAATTTATTAATAGTCTACACATAATGCTTTTTTAACCAATATTATCTTGAATATTCTGATTTCTTTTTCACAGTAAATACAGTCTGTCATTGTATGCTGCCCGTTTGGATGACATCTTTCAAATTGCTTCCTTTTGTAAAGAATGAAAATAACGACACATTGGACACATTGTCCATTGTAAGCATGGAGAAATTCTAGACATGACATCACCTGGGAAGATAAAAATCTAAAAATAACCCCAAAACACCAAAATTTCTTTTAGTCATTATGTTTTGGGGTGTATTGCAAATGCTTCCAAATGCACTGAGATTTGGAAAGGAAGCTTCCAGTTCTTCCAAATGAAGTCAACACTCTACATTTACAATTTCTTCGTCTAGCAGCAGCTTGAGAAACCTAAGGATATGCAATGTGTGTGTAAGAATCACAGCATATTGCTTAGAAGACTTGTCAACAGTGTAATGAGATCCAACTTAGTCCAGATTTTCTTTCATGGAGTTATAACTGCGTATTATTATTTGTTTTATCATTGCATATAAAGCTTCACTGCCATTATACTAAATTAATTACCTGAATAGGATCCTGAACTGAGGCCTCTACTGCTTTTGCTTTCATACTATATTTTAATTCTTTAGCAAATAATCTAAAAGGACATTCATAAACACTAGAGACCATGTTCAGCGTGAAAAGAAATTTAAACAGAAACAAGGTTGCTGTTATAGGGCTGAGGTACACCAACAAATCACTTAGATTTGCAGGAGAGAGAAGGTAAAATGGTTGGAGAGCCACAGAAGCTTCATTTCACATCCCACTTTAATTGGAATTTGTGCATCATTCCAAGCTAAGCAGCCATTAGTTGTGAGCCTTAAATTTAAAAAGAAAACCACCTAATAGTCATTTTCTGCAGCAGAGTTTACACAGCAAGACTTGTGGTAATACTTCTGGAAAGCAATAACGGAGCTGAAATCCAGTGAGAAGACACCTGTTACTGATGTGCTTTGCACAAGACTTGCTTTGATGTCTTCTCTGTCCTTCCTGCAAGACACAGAAGCAGAGCTCTCTGCTGTAAGTAGTGCAGCTCTACATTTTGCCTCTTTCTTCTGTCACCACTACAGAACTGCTTGGTGCTGGAGGCTCAAGCAACAGCGCAACCATGCTAAAACAGATCTCACTGGCACTTACTGACCAACCCAGAACTATAAAAGAATGCCTTTTTCAGGTAGCTGCACTACCTTAAATTTCTATTCTCATGTGACAGAAATGCCTTGTGATTGTATGGCCTTTGAGCCATGGCATATGCACACCAAAGAGCAGTTTTGCCAGCCTTTGGAGCAAACTGTTTTGCAAACCCTGTTGTTGCATTCCTGCCACAGAGAATTAGGTGTCTTCCCTTCTCAAATCTAAAGCTCATCTCGGAAGAACCACAAGAGCGAGAGTGAGCGGATGAACAGGCTCAGAAGTAATAAAAAGAGGTATTAAACAAATGATAGGAACCACATATATTTTCTTTGCCAAGTATTTTCTGAAATGTGATTCTTTGCACATTAAAAAATACAAGTAGCACGTAGCAATTATAATGGCCCCAGGGCATATGCAATAACAATTAAGAAAATTATTTCAAATGTTGCAAACTGAGGGTACTGGCCTAGATGGTCACATACAGGAAGAAAACTACAAATCATCACATCTCATTTTTCAAGAGAGAGCCAATTTATTTATCTGACGTGTTTGGTGAATACCCTTACATCATTAACATGTCCTTTAAGAACAAGAATGGGCAAGTAGTTGAACGCATGAAGAACACTGCATGCTAAAAATATTATCTCTTGGAAAAGGTAAAGAGGCTCATGAAAAAACCCACCTTACTAGGCTAGTTTTTCGAAGTGCAAAGAAGTATCTTTATCAAATTGTACATATTTCAGAAAATCTTTAGGGCAAAGTAATTATTTGAAAAAACCTCAGTGGAATGCGATGCAATTAATGCTTAATACACCTATTTTTTTGGTATCAATGTATAAACACCTGATATATCATAGAGATATGAACAGCATGAGACCACTATTCAATGTCTTTAGCCTTTAAAAGTGCAAAAAAAATTATCCAAAACTGAAAAACCATTGACACTATATTATTTATTACAATCTGTGGTCTTGCTCAGATAGTAAGAGACATCTCTTGTTCAGTGACCTGAAAGAAAGCCTTTGTATGGGTCAGGCAACAGACCTTGCATGAGACTAGGTGCTGAGGTTGTGAGACTCTGTTACATGTCTTACAAACGGTATACTCACATCTCTGTTTCAAGTAAGCATTAATAAATTGACTAACACGAGAGGAATTCTATGAAGTTGACACACTTGCAATACGTTTTGAAGAAATGACATTCAAAGGTACTACACTGGTAATCAGTTTTTATTTAACACAAAAAAATAAAATTATCCAGAGAGTGACACAGCTGCCATTTTCACAAAGAGCAAGATTTTAGATGCTTCCTACACATAGCCACTATTCATGAATATCCAACTGTAAAATTAACTTTGACCTTTCAGTTTCAGGTCAAAAAAAGCTCAACAAGAATATTTATAAGCAAAAGCTCAGTAGACTTTTAAAAGGTTTTAAGGCATCTTTTGAACTACTGTTTTTGATAGCATGTGTGTAAAAGCTACAATAAAGGGAAAATGTGAAAGAAAATAAACTAAAAATCTGATTTTTTTATAGCTCACCAAATGATTCCACACTTCAACTACTAACCTTTTCAATAATACTGTCATGTGGGGAATGACAGTGTCAGGTTTGCAGAATAAGATAACCAGTGTAAACTGAAGGCATGCTTCCACTCAACTGATTGTACTGAAGAAATCTGCTACAGGAATTTGAGTGCAACTGCAGGTTCTTACAGCACAGATAAATGGACAAAATAACAGATTTCATACTTATAGTAAGAATCTCTGCACTTTTTCCTCCTTCCAAGTTGATTAAAAGACACCCACAACAGAATTTGCTTTGCCTCTGAACAAGACAACTTTGAATTTCAAACATGCTTATTAAAATGCAAAGTTGTGCATCAAGGGGATGAGGGAAGGATGAGGGTAGGTATCAGAATTACTTGCCTGAGATACTGTAACTAATGATTTAGCAGAGCATGCTCGTCAAATATTGGATTATATGTATTCAGTCACTTGTTTTAAAAGAATACAGCTAATGATACCCTCCATACATTATTATTCATGTGATTTGTGCAACAAATACATGCTTTGCCTCTTTGTTTCCTTTCATTTATTTACTTAGAACAATAATGATGCTAATTGTGTTCATATATGCTGGCTGGTAACACTGCAATTAATTTCTAGACTAAAGCAATTGAATCAAGACTAGTTCATACAACAGAACTAATACATGCCTCCTGGAGGTCATGTGTGTCTAACTGGATCTCTTTCAGGAACACAATTTGTCATCTGTGCCCAAACCTGCTGGAGAGTACATGAATTCACTGCAGAAAGAACTTGAGGAATTTCAAGCTACTTTTCTGTTCACATCACAGGCTTTTGATAAGGTTTATTTCCTTTCACGTTTGTGAAAGACTCCACCTGTTCACACAGTTCTCTCTTCAGTAGCATGCAGATGAGTTTTACACCTATAGCCTATGAACATATAGCAGATGGGATGCTTTGAGTGGTGTCTGATCATTATCACTTTCCTACAACATTAGTAGCTCTCCCTTTGTTAAGTACTTTGAGTCTACAAATTGAATTCTGTGTCTCATAGCAGGCAAACAACTTTATGAACATTTGAACTTCTTTTAAATCCCATTTCAACGTGTCTGTTTTTTGAATAAAATTTCTTAAAGATTTCTGTATATTTCACGCTGTGTGCTATTAGTTTCAGAGAAATAACATAATAAGTATAGAGCCATTCGTTCTGTAATTTAATTATGCAATTTTGTTTATAATGATAGCTGGCTTGATATTTTATGACCATTGAGGCAGTGTGTGTTAATACTTTGTGGGAAGCTATTGGATCTTATCAAAGCATCAAGACAGTAATAATCATTGAGGGCTGTAATTTAGGGAGGACTAAATGAGCACATTTTGTGTTGCCCTCGTGTTCATTAATAGGAATTAAATGACAGGGTAATCACAGATTTTCTTTTGTTATTGCCTCTTCCATCCACTAGCATTCTTCCTGTGCGTGTGTGTAATCCAAAAAGCCTTTAGATGAAGACTTACAACTCAGGCTTAGTGCTGACTAGCATCTGTCACTGCCCTTTTCACCCATATTTGACAGCATTTAGATGATCCTGACTTCAATATCCAAGACAGGTGTGAGTTTAAAGCAAATATGTGTTTTGCAGTCCAAATTGCAGTCGGCATGTTCACCGCTGTCCTTAAAAAGCTGCAAAACAACAGCTGCTGCTTTATTCCTCTGCACAGAAGCCATCATTTCCAGAAACAGAAGGGTCATGGTCATCATTTCCCATGACAGGGAAATCTAAGCACAGTGAAGACACAAAGTCACTCTATATGTGTTATTTGGCATGGAATTTAATCATCTTTATTTGTAAAAAAAATGGGCTTGAGCTTCAAAAGCATATCCAAATGTTTAGTTACTAATGATGCGCTGCCAGCTACTAGCAAAAGTCCTCACAACAACAGGCACAAGCAAAGATGACATGGGACATCACCTAAGAACTGATCTAGGAGCAAATAAAAAGTTACTTACCATTTTGTTCTCTCTGGACTCCAGCAGCAAGCAAATCTGGTTCCCCAAGACTTATATCATTGAGCCTGGCCCCTAGACACTCCATGCAAAGATGTTTGCACCACTCCTCTGCCTCCAGTTCTGAGAAAACAGAAAAAAAAAAGTGTGAAGTTAAATCAATACTTTCTTACTGACAAGGTTTATCACAATTTGTTTGTGTTGAAACATGAGTTATTAGCATAAAGTCCCACATTAATTTCTTTGCCTCAATTTATGAACTTTTAAAAAGGGTTTACACTGTTAGGACTGCATCTTTCATCCTCAAATTTGAGGGTAGGAGGTAGAGTTAACAAAGAAGAGGAATATGACTTTTCAAGGCAGTATATTTCTAGTAGGCCTTCTTGAAAGAAAAAATGCAATTTAGAAAAAACTTTATATATAGTAGCTGAAATATTCTTTACTGCTTTTTAGGCAAGTACGAACTCTTAAGATATTTTCGGTTTCTAAAGGTACTAGAGCATTTTTCTAAGAGCAAAGGAAAAACAGTAGTAAAATGATCTTCAAATGCTAAACTTCTCTCTCTGCTGTAGTGAAAGACTATGCCTGTCAAATTAGTCTGAATAATCAATTTCTTCAGTTCTGTTCACCTTCTTTTGGTCGCAGGGCAATTTGGGCATTAGTTGAAACCTTTCCATACGGATTCAAAACCTCCCAGTCCTTTCTGAGTCCTCCATTGCATCCCATTGACACAATATGAGAACTCGCTATCTGCCAGTCCACCAAAATGTGAATTCCACAAGGCTGAACTCCCACACACACCACAACATCCTCCCTTTCAACTTCAACTTCATCCTATCCCCTTCCCTAACTTAACATCATGAAATCCTTTTGGTCAAACCTTTTGCCAAATCCTTTTGGCATTGGTCAAACAAGCATCATCTCAAGTTGGAGCTAACACAGTGTGAAACCACAACTAAGAAAAATCATGCAACTACCCTGACTGTCTGTTATTTACAGGAAAGACTTCACCTAAGGGAAACTTCCTGGAGAGTGGACTGAGTGCGAGGCACTCAGTGAGCATCCATGGTCACAGTCAGTCTCTGTCTGATCATCTTCAACAGTGAGTGACTCCAATAATCTAGAAATGTTTGCAATAAACTGCCAGTTTTTTCAGTCACTTTTTCAGGACATCTGGAAAATAATTTTGTGACATTCTCTCCAATGTAGTGCTGAAATTTGGCGAGAGAAAAATACTGCATGCAAGCCCCAAAGCATTTAGTGATGATGAATCATTTAAATTAGTGAAATTTTTCATCTGAGAAAAACTCTTCTAAGCCTAATTGCTACAGTCCTCAAATTCTTGCCTGGTTGGACACAGATCTCACAGAAACATTTGCTGGACAAGAAAGGGAGACAGGCAAGCAGTTCCAGGTCTCCAAGAACCTTTGGATACCTTCCTTTGTTCAGTATCTTGAATAATGCAGGAACAGATACACACAGTTCCTGAGTTATTCTGGCTATCAGCTCAGTTCCCAGTCAAACAGGTGAAATAATAGAGCCTATTTTGGGATTTTTGAGAGCCAAATATGGTTGTTGCCACAAGAATTTGGGGTCTTCTTCGGAGTGTTGTGAGGAAAGTGGTTTCCCTTAACCCTTCCTCCTTTTTTGCTGTCTTTGTCTCAGGACACAGATTCCCAAAGTTGGTCTTCTCATAACATCCTCACCTTTTGGTGGCAAGAGACAGAATATTATGTCAGTAACATGCAGATGGCATTCAGCTTCGTATGTGAGAAGAAAATGTTGAGGTAACAGCACACTGTTTTCAACACTGCTACAGATGCAGCCTCCCCAGTGCAAGTAAGGAGGGAATAGGTTTATCTCTGGACAGCAGTAAACATTTACAGCCTTTAAAAGAAGCAAGATGAATTTGTTTAAATGCCTACTTCCACAATTATTTTACTCATACATAAAGAAATTTTCTGTATATTTTCCCTTCCTCTCCTTCAGCCTTTGCCATTTCCTTGGATACTTGTGAAGTCTTTTGAACCGAAGCCACGCCTTATAAATCCCACTTTGCCATGGAGAGGGTTTCATGCCGGGGAGACAGATGATAGAACTGGACCCCAAGGCGTGCTGCCCTATTCTGGCAGCGTGCGGATGGCGCGAGGGAGCAGGGCACCAGCACAGGTACGACAGTTGAGGTGCCACTAAGTTGCCCAACATCTGCTTCCAGTTACGGATAAAGACAGGGCAATCAATGGGGAAAACTGGTAGCACAAACGTGGGAGTGGAAATCTAGGGTAGTGCTCCCATTGTTTCCTTCCTTTTGCTTATTTTCTGCCTAAACAGTGTCACAGAAAAATATATATGCTGACAGAATGCATAGCTCTATATAAAGCCTGCATTTTTTCCTGGAGTGTGGCCAGGACATAACATTTTATGTATTTTACAAAATCTGTATTTTATTACTTTTTTTCATTGTGCTTCCACCAGACTGAAAGGGCATGCACTGATATATAGAATGAGATGATGGTAAACAAACACTAATCTAACCTTTCTCATATTAAAAATATCTGAGGAGAAAGTGAAACACAATGGTAATTCCATAAATCCAACTTAATATCAATATATATTCAAAAGAGGACTCATGTAAAAGCAACAAATTCAACTTATATGTATTCTCACACAAAATTTCCAATAGCTATTTTTGGAAACAAACAAATAAATCAAGCATTCTAGGAAGCTGCTTCTTCTATGTGTCTTTTTTGTCTCCTCAATCCACTTGCCTCTCTCTTTTACAGGAACATCTAGGTCTTGAAAGTTTGGATCCAGAAACCCCCTCTCAGAGTGTTCAATTGGCAGTTTAATTTAAGCTGCTGCCTTATTGCTGCCAGACACTGCTGATTAGGCCCAGATTAGACCATTCTCCAACTGCTGTACAGAAGAAACTTAGTATGAGCATTATAAGATCATGGCTATATTTTGCAAAGTGTAGCCTATAGCATACATTGTACTGCTGTATAACTCAAAATTTCTATCTTACAAAAAATGATTGACTTAATGCCATGGGAAGTATAGTTTCAATGCAGAACTGAAATATCTTCCCACAGAACTGTGAGGATTTGTGTCTGCTGTCAGAAGAATCAACATTATCTACAAATGTGTCTGGAAGGTCAAGGGTATGAAGGTAGTGTGTGAATTAGTCCTGCCTAATGCATCCTGATAGCTATTGCTTACTTGCAGGGAATTGCCTTCAACCTTTTCCTTGATGGACGTGTGAAACCTTTTTTTTAAAAGCAGGTGAATTACTTTTCAAAACCAAAGACTTGATTTTCCTTTCAACATGTGCATCAATAAAGCAATTCGCCATTCTTTTGTAAAATGTCTACAGAATGTCTTTTGTTTCTGGGTAACAAATTAAATATTATTTCTGATTCAAAAAAATCTAGAGTACATAAATGTGTCATGGCAGCAATCTTTAAGAAATACAGGTACCACGTCAGAAAACAGAGATATCTCAGTTACTTCTTTATTTTGATTACATGCATATACTGAAACAGATGAAATATTACAGTGGAACCAAGTAATAAAAAAGCGTCAGCAAAATTGTTCTCTTTAATGCATCTAGATTAGATTTATTGGTGGTAAATGCAGAGTTTTTAGTCGTAACTGGTACTTGTCATTGAAAAATTTATTTTCCTTTTAAGATAACTGAATTCCTGGACTGAATGTTAAATTGTAAAGCATAATGTCTTGGGGTGACTTTACAGCTATAAATAAAATCAAAATACTTGCATTTTTATCTTTACTTTTATTCAATTATAAAATGCTTCTATACAAATGTCATGAGGTGAGATAAAATGCAAAGAGATGGGAGACATTAGATAGGCACTGTTTATTGCATAAGAAATATTACTGGGAACAAATTTGTAAACTTGTTATTCAGCTCTTTATTGGTAATATCTTCCTGCAGCTGATCTCAGTTTTAGGTCATGCCTGAGGTTATATGTCATTTCTGCTTCAGTTCTCAGGTGATTACACTGGTGCTGTACCTAGTCTGACCACTGTCTCGGAAACAGGTGATACCACAGGATAATAAATGTGTTTGTTGATATAATAACAATGATGAAACAATATTGGCAAATCATGTTAACACATAGGAATTTGTCACAGTAAAAGTGTTCTTCTGCTACTTACAGTTTAAAAGAAATCATTATACACAACATACTCTACAGAGAGGGGGTGAGGGGCAATGAAACAGATATATGGACACATTTCAGTTCACTGTCCTTAGAAATCCCCTAGATCTCTTTCTATCTGGCCTCTAGATCCTCTAGATCTCTAAGGCTAGAGGAGGGATTGTTTTCAGACTCCTAACTTAGGAAGCATTTTGTATGTGGACTTAACCAAACACCTTCTGAATCCTGCTAACTTCATGTTCTTTCACATTTTCCTTCTGTGTTCACACGGCACAATCCTACAGTAGCCTTCCATCTCCCACCACCTCAAGCTGCCAGCACAGCTGGATGCCTCTAGGCAGAGATAAAGCCCCGAAGTGCTGACCCCTCCTGCTCAGTTCAGTTCCCTCCATTTTGGGAGCAATAAGCAGCAATTTATTGAATTTGTAAACAAAGGGCTAAATTTATATGCACCTCCTAAAGACAGGCCTCTTCCCCTTCTCCTGCAGCCCACATAAAGTGACATGATAAAGAATTTAAGTTGGAAATAGCATGTGTACAAATATTAGAGGGGGATAACAAACATCGTCCTTGTGTGAATCAAAAAACCTCACTTCTTTGTGTTTTACTGTATAGATGTCAAACTGCATAAACCTCAAATGTTAGTTTCTTCATTTCTGAAACACTTTTATGTATTTGCTGTACAAATTGTTTAGCTCTTCTTCCTTCTAAATGATGTCTATAAGGGGCACAAATCCAACTAAATATTGTTACCCTGAATGAAACTGGAGGATCTTTCCTGTTCAGATTAGTAGGATTTAGACCTGATATTCTCCACCAAGAAAGAAAGACGATACTGAAAAATGTGCCAATTTATCTCTTCTAAAAATCACTCAGACTTAATTAGAAGTTAATAAGAAAAAATATTATAGAATTCCCACAGGATTGATGTGCTATTATACTGCACCACATAAAATATATGAAGCAACTTAATCTTTTCTTTTTCACTAGCAAATAACACTATTGCCTGCAGGCATGTAATTTCTTACCAAAATCAATACTACCTTAAAAACATCTATCCTTTATCAGGATATATATCATCCTTTGATGATTTGAGAATAATTTTTTTTAAAAAATATTTAAAACATGTTATCTAACCATGTCTCTGTTACTTTGGGCACTTGTACTAGAGCACATCACACACACTCAACACAGATACAAATCAACAGCAACGTGGCCATTTCATATTTTTGCTCAGAGGAACAGAGAGATAGTGCTTATTTTGTGCAATAATGTATTACTGATTAACAATGTCTATGCATAAATTTGGCAGGTTTTTGTTAAGTGATAGCTAGGAAGCAATAAAGGGCACATACATTCCATTTATAGTAAAAGAACAGAAAATCAGTCTGTGTGTAGACTAAAACTTGCTTTCAAATAGAAAGTAATAGAGATAATGGGCTGCAACTCTGACAGCAACTGGCTTATTAAAATTCTTCTTTTATTGACCAACTATATTTGAAGGTGTTTTATGACATATTGGACTCATATATATAATTTTTCCTTGTGTTTCAAATACTACTGCTTCTAAGGAAACTTTCTAGTATGTTTTTCTTGAACTGTGATTTTTGAATATTTCACCTGGAGCAAAGTGTTCTGTTACTACTTAAGTGTAAGTTACTGAACCAAAAGACAAAGGGAAGTCGTGAAGGAAAACTACATATACTGTTAAATCATATTAATTTACTGAAAATACTGCTTGTTCAAGCAGTGACAAGGTATGTCAAAGGAAACTTGAAAACATTCTTTGAAAAAACTGTTGGCGAGTCAAGTTCCTCAAAACCTTGTCATTGCCACTTTTTAATACTATAAGACCCTTACTTTTGAACTAATTCCAGCTATTAAAATTGATGCATATTTTTGACTATACCATTAGTTTAACAACATACACACCTTTCATTTGAGCATGATAATTTTTTTTTTTGCTTAAAGAAATACTGAGTAATGCAGCAATCAGGATAAATGAAAATTACAGAATGTGAACACATCTCTGTAACTTTGTTGGTATATTTTGCTAATGCACTTTTTTTTTTAAGTGAGGGAAGAGATGGTCTAAGTATTATACAAAAACAATATACAAAAAGAAACTTTCATTCCCCCATTATTTGCTACTTTAAATTTGAGTTGGCATAAGGACAGTACAGTTAATTACAATAATTACCAAAGGACATTTATTAGCTTTTAAAACTGTTATTCCTGCCACACTTATCTGGAGATGCAAGATTTATCAAGAACAGAGTTCTGATAATTAATCTGATTATGTACCTGTGTTTGCAAAGAGCCAGCTGTATATGTCTGTATTTACTGAGATATATCAAAGCTGACATTTTCCTGAAAATACCCCATTTGTTTCTGCAGGTCTGATAAGAAGTTTCAGCTTGAATAACCAGCACTCAGCTACTACTCTGTCTATTGTCCCGTCTATAATATAAATGTGTACAATGTTAAGTCAATCATTTTGAACGCAAGAAAAGTATTTTAAAAGATTTATCATATTGACATTACTGTCCATTAAACTCTTGTCCATTAGAGCAGCAAGAAGCAAAGCTCCCCATATGCAATGCTGCTTGAGAATGTAGTTTTCACGCAGAAACAGAACTCAAGACGACTTGCTTGAAAAATGGAGAGTGTATGGGAAAATGAAGAAAAATAGCCTACAAGGAAGTAATTTCCTTTGCTCTATACTACTACTAATGTAACTACAGGACATTTGTCTTCCTTTTTTTTCTTCATGAAAAAGGCAATTTCTGCTATTAAAAAGAAGTGTATATCACCTTAGCCTGTGATTAGTCCTACAGAAATGAACGATGCCATTCCAGGAAGAAAATGTGATTTAGTGGATAAATTAGTTCTTGAGGGTAGATTTATAGGTATTCTTAAACATTATGTATTCTACTTCACGCTGGGGACTAGCACCTCTCATTATACCACAAATGTTTGTCAAGTCTTAGTATGTCCAATAGATCAACAGTGAGCTGACATCATTACCCAAAAATATGCCTAGCAAAATTTCACTCTCAATTCAAACTTTCTTTAAATTGCAAAGTAAGAATTATGAAAACCTGCCTAAACATAGAAGAAATATTTACATTTTTTCTGAAACTAATGGGCCAGTAACAAGAATCTGACGTGGTAATTATACAGTTCCCCAGGACTGTCAATTCATACCTGTTTCAACAGTTATTAATGTTAAATTGCAATGGCATGAAAGTAAAATAACCTCAGGCAGCATGTCTGTAGTGGGAATGACATAAATACCATCAGTCAACTGTCCAAAAAAAGGTCTGTCACCAGGAACATAACACACAGAGGATGCCATCACATCAACTTTTGCTGCTACCCCATGACTGGCAGTCAGCAATAGCATTTTTCTGTCTTAAAAATTGGTAGTATTTCAGATTTAGTCTACTCCCACAATATTTTTATTTCTCTTGGGAAAGTTATAGTGCTGTTTTTTAAATGCATGGGAAATTTAATACCTTCTGTGCAAATGTAAAGGATGCCTCCTTTCCATCTTCAAGCATTTAAGTTATGGTCTAGTAAGAGAATCCAATACCCAAATAAACTCGTACAAATCCTAGGGTTCATTTCCCTTTTCTTTTTCAATATGTTAAATATTCAGTCTTATCTTTGAAGTATTGACAAATCTTGTCACTTGAAGATCAGAAATACTGTTATATAAGATAAGTAATTTTAAAAGTATTAGTTTCCTTTACAAAATCAAGGTAAAAAGGACTAGTTTCAATACATGGGAGAAAAATGCATACTATAGCCACTTTATGCTTCATTGCCCTTACGCCTTTGAACACATGATGCTCACTTCAGGCATCTGAGTATCTTCTGCATTAAATCAGTAGGAGCAGACAATAACTACCACACTAGGATGTCTTTGCAGTCTCTCTTCTTTTCTTTTGCTAAACACGCCTAATTAAAGCAAGACTTCGAGCTATGAATACTTAAGATTTATTAAAAGTTGTGCCATTTTGGCTGAGCACAGAGGGCAGTGTTAGTGTTGCCCTCTTCTCATGTAAAGGAGCTAGGAAATTTTTCCTGCGTGGTACTATACACGACTTTCATAATAACAAACCTCCTGAAAGAACACATTTTTTTTTTCTGTGTTTCCATTGTCTAATAATTACAAAATTTCCCCCCAAACTCTAAAAGTTGCTTTTAAGATGTGAGTCCTTGCTACTATGAGAGTTAAGAATGTCTTTATGGCACTGGAAGTGTAAAGAAACCCATTCAAAGCAATTACAGAGAACTTCTGACTGAAATAATCTGTAAGATCATATTGCAGTATGTGTTCTACTTGATTCTCAGTTGCACAAAACTTTACTCTGAGGCAGAACAAAGTATTAGCTAGAAATGACTCCATGTCTTCCACTTTATTCTTGGGGGTTTTTAATGTGGTGCTATACTGCAAAGAAATAAATCTTAGTTGTTCATAGTCTAGAGTTAGTATCTAAGGAAATATAATTAGGAAAGTCTTTCACATCTACATAATTTAAACCCAAAGGGGATTACTTTTTCATTATCAATTTCTTACTTTCATTTTAAACTTGTATCTTTTATTCCCAGTATAAAGTGGATTTTTACATTTGATACATGTAAACATTATTTAAATTAGAAAATACTTTATGAAAAGAGATATTCTTTGAACGTCTATAAAAAGAGATGCTTTCCAATCAGGAGAAACCTCCTGTAAATAACAGTCTTCTAAAAAAAAAATTGTATCTAAACCATGAAATTTTAGATTCCTGGGTTTTACTATACACCACTGAGAGCTCTACATCATGATCAATAAGTAAGAGACACATATGACTACCTGAGAAGATAGAGTTGCTTGAAGCTGAAACTCATAATCCATACTTTCATTAAGTTAGTAGGACATTTCTTCTTTTTCTTTTTTAATTCAGTAGACTTCTAAGATTCATAACAGTAAAACTATGTCCTTTGCTGAACCAGGAAAACAGTAAATAGTTCCATCTTCAATTATGTGTCATTTTCCTCCAAGAAAATAAGTCTTGATGAATGCAATCTTACAGAACATACCAAGATTAAATAATTAGAAACTTAAAGAGCTCTGCTGAAATGGCTTAAGGCATGTTAACTGGAAACTGACTGATGAAAGATTGTTTTACTTCAACTCCTTCATCTTTATTTAAGGGTAAACAACTCACCATGAAAGTATAAAGAATGTTTAAATTTAATATTTTGAACCATATAAAGTAAGAACTGCAGCAAAAGATTAGGATTTAGGTCTGTAAATCAGAGGTGCTGATTACAGTGAGAAACAGTATCTACAGAAGATGTAGCTGTAATTAACGCACACTGGTGATCAATTGCCGACTAACAGCTTACTTGCGAAATGGATTTTAGGCACACACAGAACTAGAAGGCAGGGGATGGATATCCTTTCCTTATGAAGGAGTTGAAGTCATACACTGGCAAAGACTGGTCTTCTGTGCTCCCTAGTGAGACTTCATGCCAAAGATCCCAATTTCTCACAACTTAAGCTAAATTCAAATCCATGGCTGATATCTTTCAGTGCAGAAAGCAATCTAGAAAACCAATTCTACAGAGAAATGAGTTTTTAACAGTAGAGATGAGAAAATTGATCACTGTCATTTAAAAAGGAGTTATTCAGCACCATCAGCACACTGAACTAATGGGCAAAAGTACAATTCTTATGCTGCCATATGCTTTTCCTATTTTCAGCATTAATGATTTTAAATGAGAAAATGGCTGACTTGAATGTTGCTCTTCCTTCTGTTTGGAGTGGCCTCCTCCTGAGTTCCACTGCCTTAAAAAAATGCAAAAAAGCCCCTCTTGATTTTATGACAAGTGAGGGTAAGCAGGGGTTTATTAACTTAGTATTTAACAAATGAGTATGACCAGTAGGGTTTTTTTCCTGGATCACAGTGTTACAGTGAGATCATAACCACGAGCAAGCAATAAAAAGCAACTGTACACATAACTCTGTCCTTTTTTTTTTCCCGGAATTCGATAAGGGTAGGCAGACAATTATTATTCTTTACATTTTTGTAATAAACCCTAATATATGCCTTTGTATAGAATCACGATAACATATATAATTAAGGAAAGAGTTTCCACGCCAAAAACTAATAGTGCAATATAAGAGACTGAAGCATGAATGAAAAAAACCTGTTATACAAATGACAGTGATGTTTTTGGAGAAGTAATGCTTTACTAAGCTAGAACGAGAGAAATCTTTTCTTTTTATATCAGAAAAAATTGACAACTTCATTTACTCCCTTGATTTGATCCCTCATGAAGCCCAAAGTTTATATCAACAAATACATATATAATGCTTATAAATACAAACTCCCAAATCTGAATGAAGATTTTTACAAATACGCTACTTACAGTTATAAATTTGTAGTTTTTCATCATGACCTCCATTAAAGAAAGCATTCATAATACCCATCAGAATTCATAATAGCCCTCATCAGCATACATACAATTTTTTACATGCTGTCAGCTATTTGATTCACAAAGGAGATTAAAATTATAGCTGTGACAACCTTAAAAAAATAAAATTACTTAAAATCCCAAAGTTCATGGGCTACCACTATTTTCTTAACCTAGCAGGTGTGCAGTTAAAAACTGCCTATAAAGTAAATTGACATAATCACATAGAGAAACATACAACTCTCCTTCCAACTTCTTCCTCCTCACGTTTCTCCTACTATGATCATAGATTTAAAAAATAAGCCCTTAGACATTAAGATATAAAGCCTTTTCACTTAGATTGCTGTCTTACAATACTAATTCTTATTATAATCATGTCCACATTTTAATTAAAATTACACATATTGATAGGATATGAACCCAAGGATATAACCAGACATTGAGAAATGCATAGCAGGGCATTGTTTTTGAAGGACTAGTTAACGACACATAGGATTTTTAGAGTTTCTTTTCAGTTGGTTCTTAACCACAGTAAACTACATCTTCATCTAAATCATATTTCTATAGACAAATAATAAACACTTCCCAGAAATAATAAACTCTTTCCATAAAATAATGTATGATTGTCAATATGAAATGCCATGTGAGAAGAAAACTATTTATACTGAGCACATACTGGAATTATTGTTAGACAAACATAGAGGTAGAGGTTACATACATATCTGAGTATTGCTGATTTCTACTTAATTGCTGATGAGTACCAGCAGCAAGGACAACATTTATTAGCAGGAGAGTGCTGCTATATCCAGTGACAAATGCTGGGAGCACTGCTTCTTGCATCACACAGATGTCATGGACATTGTACTAAACTTGGAAAAGATTTACACTGTCACTGAGCAGAAACCTTTTGAAATTACATCGGCTTTTTGAGTTTCCTGCATTAATCCATTTCCATCACTAGAGAGAAAAGCAGAGATAAATGTCAGACTGTCCATTTAATTCCCTTCTTATTTTGTCAGCCAGGTGATTGTAAGCTATAGTGATGCTTAGGTTAACCTCCTTACACATGCAAACAAACTTACCATGACAATATTGTTGATGTTTAAAATATAAAGCAGAAGCTTTGCCATTCTTACTGGATTCATGTTTATAGGAACATACCTAACACATATCTGTCTTTCCTAGACAGGTTAACTTAATTATCTAGAGGCTTGTCTATTAGCACATTCAATTTTTCTTTCATTTTACATTTATTAGTCATATTTATTTTATATGCCCACAGTAAATTGTCTGATTTGATTATTTCAATTTCTACGTCCAGTCAAAATTATCAGTAACAGATGCAATATTGACTTCATGTTTTATTTATGGAGTATAAACTTCAGATACAGGATTGAATTTTTTTTTTTCCCTTGAAACTGAAACCAAGTGCTAAATTACTGAGAGGTTTCACCAGTGAAGAACTTTCTAGAAAGACAGCCAAATTCACACTGTCACTGAGCAAGTACCATTCTGAAATGGAGTTGACTGTTTTCCAACAGCACTCCAAAGGGCTACCTTTGGGGGACACTTTACGAAGTACTTCCCATTTAGGAAACAGAGATAATTTATTATAGTGAGCCATTGTTCTTATTTGGAAGGTGATGAAATGGTCTTAGTTCCCTTTTCCACTTCACTAATTTTAAGTTTACTTAATTTTTCTGCTAGCCAATACGGTTATGATTTTTTCCTAAATACAGGAATATTTTAAAATATGTCCAGTTTACAAACAAATGATTCTTTATAATAGACCAGTTAATATTATTTCATTATTAGGAAAGTAACAATACTGTGCATGTATATTAACTTTAAAACTACACACATTTTTAGGGAAAAGCTTGGGCTTAAACATAAAGAAGAAACTTTAGATTAGTTTTTCAATTTTGTCTTACATGATGATGAAAATGCAGGCTAAACACTCCTTAATGCTGCCCAATAAAATTACAGTCTCACAAGAGTTACTAGTAATTTTATTCTGCTGCGTTTTAAAAAAATTCATTGCAAAATTAAGTCCACATACAGATCCTTTTTTTTTTTAAATAAGAAATCTCCCACATTTTCAAAATGTACAGCTTTCCTGAAAGTAAATGGATCTAGTGTTCTATCCTTTAGAAACAGACCAAGATTCCTCATAATTCCAGTTAATATGGAGATTTTGCTTCAAAGTAAGGCTCTAATCTTCCTAAGACATCAGAAGATGAGTACACGTCATATAAATTTTACTAATATTAGTCTTAAACTCCTAACATATGCCAGAACACTATATGAATGCATTAATATACTTGGAAGTATTTGGAAGTATTTGCATTACTTTTGTGGACAGAATTGTTGATTTTGACTTTGCTATGGCATGAGACGAGTGATTGGTCAATTTGAATTAAGAAAAAAAGAACTCCATCCAATACGAAGCAACCCTAAATCTGCTTGAAAGAACGTAGTGAAACTGGCACAATAGGTGGTCATCAAAACCCATCGAACAGCACTGCAAGTTTGATCCATCAAACACCTGCAAAACTCAAACCCAATACGCTGTTTATTCTGTCTTCTGGAACAATTACAAATTGATAAAAACTGAATCTAAAGCAAAATGCAAAAAAGTTCTCAAATAAGAACATACATTTTTTCTATTTTTATATAAATCTTTCATACCAATTGTAGCTGTTTCAGCAGGAGGGGGGAAATTAATAAATTTGTCATCATTAATACCTTATTTGCCTTATTTTCACATTAATACACTATTCTATAAGTTTGAAAACAAAATGAGAAACAGAGTTAACTAAATGACTAAAAGCTAAAAAGGCAACAACAGCTTCTCTATGGTTGTTTTCCACTGAATAATTTCACTTTTAACATCAGATTTTGCAAGGAAGATTTAGAAGCAGTTAGAAGCAGTTGAAATTGCTTAAAACAAAACTTTAATACTAACCATGCTTTAGGAAAGATATTGGAAAAAAAGAAAGCTTTTTTAGAGCAAACAGGATAATTTATCTGTATAGGTTATGAAAACATTGTATGAATGAACTTGAATGGTAGTTACAGAAAATACATTCACATTTTCCTCCTTCATTGCAATCTTCAAAAGAGAAGACTGAATTGCAATAAGTGTCATACTGATTTGAAAAAAGTAACATACTTTGGGGCACTTTTTCGAACCACACTGTTTTAAAATTACATTAAACAATGATTATGACTGATAAATTGGGATTTTTAAATTAAGCATCTTTGGACATCTGAAGCACAACTTGCTTCCTGGCCTTAGACTGAATTTCCTTATTTAAAATAAGAACTCCAGAGAATTTAAGGCTGAACATCCCAAATTGACTCATACAGTAAAATTAATTCAGGAAATAATTATTATTTATTTACCAGGGAAAAGGACAACTCCTCTCGGAGAAATTTATTGCTGACTTGTTTGGAACTTACACCCAGGATTACCAATTACTGTAAACAGAGGAATCTCAGCTGTATTAGTGATTCATTTGCACATTTATCATACCTGCAGTAGTCTTTTCAAGTACACAGGATGAGCAATTTGAATTATTGAAATTCAGAGTTATTTCTACCTAAAATTTATTTACTTATGTTTTTAAAGGTAAGTCATAGTTCAATATGTTTTCCCCTTAAATATTGGCAGAGAGATTAAAAAACCTGAATGGGCTGTGACAATGCATTAAGCAGCTTTGCTCTGCAGGTATAAAAACTGGGACAGCTCTAGAAAAATCTTACAAGAACATGTGGTCAAGAGTCACATAAAACCTTGTCTTTGCCTACCACTACATAGCTGCAGCAGTCCAACACGTGATTCAGTCTTAAATTTGCTTTAGTTCTCAGCACTAGCCAGCAGTGAAATGCAAATGTAGAAGCTTTACTGATCACCCTGGCTGCAGCGGCCACTCTGATTGCTCAACAGCCCACAGGGCTGTGCTAATGCTGATACCACTAGAGGCTGTAGCAACCTCTTAAAATGTTATGAAGATGGATGGACAGTGAACACCAAATGCTTGCCTTTAGTTTGTTTTGTTATGGTTTTGACTTTCTTGAATGTGCATAAATTTGTCCAAAATCTCCATGCCCAGACTCTACGTGAAGTAGAATATCCCATGCTGAATACATGCTCAGGCGCACATCAGTAGCACACAAAGCTTTCTGTGCTCTTCTACACACACACACACTACTCCTCTCAGGTTGCTTTCATTCAGTGACAAAAGTGTTTCAAAAGACTTGAAACAGTTAACCTGCCAACAGTCCCAGGTACTTTACATACCATAAGCAGCCAAATGTAACGCAAGCTGAATAGTGACAGAGAACGAAAAATAGATCGTGTGTTTTAGGTTTGGAGCAGTAAATTACCATGTTATTCATTGAACTCTCCCCAGGCTCAGCCAGCCATACATCATTTGTCAATACTCCAAATTCAATCTATAAATTAATGTCATGATTTTTGTGCTGTCACTAAATGTATGCTGTTCTCAGGAGAGGTCAGAAACTGCAGAAATCATCTAATTTTATGGGGTGATACATATTCACAAATCCCAGGAGATCTGACCTATCTTCCACGTAGATGATCAGAAACCTTTTTATCTCAGCTGATACCTGGATTCCACTCCAGTGTTAGCAAACTTGTGGATATCAAATGGAGTATTACACTAATCCCAAAGGGAAAGGAAGTAGAAATATGCCCAATCACAACAGCTGTGAGTTAAGTACTTCTTAACTTCTAATAATAAAAACTTCTAATAACTAACTAATAATCTTCTATTATCTTCTATTATCTTCAGAGAAATTTTTAAAGTGGGGAAAAAACGTGGAAAAAAGGAAACAGTCTAGAATTTCACCACCTATGTACTTCTCTACTGGCATATTAGTACCAAATCAGCAAAGTCCCATACCAGTACTTTCCAGAAGAGCAGACTGAAAGGATTAGGATTAGGAGTGAGTGATAACTGAAGTAAACAGATATGTTAAAAACCTGAGCACCTTAGTACTGCTAGTCTCAATAATAAAAAAAAAGAGAAGGAAGGAAGGAA
>VZTD01002700.1:1390151-1463717 GCA_013397725.1 Rhagologus leucostigma
AAGAAAGAAAGAAAGAAAGAAAGAAAGAAAGAAAGAAAGGAAAGAAAGAAAGAAAGAGAAAGAAAGAAAGAAAAAGAAAGAAAAGAAGAGACACAAAGTGATACACGATCACATAGGATTATCTCAAATTTGCTAACAATTCCTTGATACACTTATATTTCTTTATATATGTATTGGGTTTACACGGCAAGGTTTTGGTAGTGAGGTGTGTTGGAGAGGTGGTTTCTGTAAGAAAACACCAGAAGCTGCCCTAATGTTGACCAGAGACAGTTCCAGCCAGCTCCAAGGTGAACTTGCTCTCAGCCAAAGCTGAGCCTATCAGCAATGTTGGTAGTGCCTCTGCGAAAAGACATTTAAGGTATGGTAATGGATGATAGGAAGGAAAACATGAGAGAAACAGCCCTGCAGACACCAGTGTGAAAGAAGGAGCGGGAGGAGGTGCTCCAGGTGCCAGAGCAGACTCCCTTGCAGCCTGGGGTGAAGACCATGGCAATGCAGTTTGTGCTCCTGCAGCCCATGGACGACCACCATGGAGCAGAGATCCACCTGCAGCCCGTGGACAACCCCATGCTGAAGCAGGGGCACATGCACTAAGGAAGCTGCAGCCTGTGGAAAGCCTGTGTAGGAGCAAGCTCCTGGCAGGAGCTGTAGCCCATGGAGAGGAACCCATGCAGGAGCAGGTTTGCTGGAGGGACTTGTGACCCCAAAGTGGACCCATGCTGGGGCAGCCTGTTCCTGAGGGACCGCACCCTGTGGGAGTGATCCGTGCTGAAGCAGCTCATGAAGAACTGCAGCCTATGGGAAGGACCCACCTTGGAAATGTTTGTGAAGGACTGTAAACAGTGGGAAAGACTCCATGCTGGAGCAGGGAAAAAACATGAGGAAGGAGCAACAGAGACAAAATATTATGAATTGACTGCAACCTTCATTCCCCCTCCTCCTGTGTTGCTCAGGGGAAGAGCTGGGAGTGAAGTTGAGCCTGTGAAGAAGTAAGAGGTGGGAGAAAGGTGTTTTCAGTTCTTTTTTTTGCTTCTCACTATCCTACTCTGTTGCTAGTTAGCCCAAGTCTGTTTTTCCTGTTTCAGTACTTCAGAAACAACTCCCTGTACCTACCTTAACTCATTAACCTTTTATTGCTTCTTCTCCTCCTGTCCTGCAGAGTAGGGGAAGCGAGAGAGCAGCTTAGTGGGCACCTCTCAGCCAGCCAAGATCAACTCACTACAACATAACTACATGTTCTCTGCATTCTAGATATGAATATTGGAAACAGAGGTAGTGCAGATTCTTTTACCTAACAATACAGCCTGGATATTGCCACTGAACATGCCCTGCCTCCTTGCAGGTCTATTATCATGTTTCCCAGTAAGAGCAGGCGATCATGATTTTATATTGACTATACTGCAAACTAGATGAGAAGCATGGGGAATTTGCAGTGACCTGATGCTTTCCTAACATAAAGCTGCACCATTTGCAGGTTAGAGCTGGCTTGCAGCCAAGGCTGGTAGTATCTAGGCACAGAGACATAACCAAAAAAATAATTCTTTATTGACTCTTCCCATCATCACGCAATGAAAACTACAACCCTTTGCAGATGACAAACCTTAACAAGGTGCTAACATTTTTGCAGTTTTAAGGGATAAGTCTCAAGACCAGTGATGATTTGCTCTAAAATGTGTTATTCCTAGAGCTGGTTGAGACTTTTCTGAGTAAATCCAGATGCATCAAGATCTAAATGCACTGTCAGGAAACTAACCATCCCACTGCCTGGCAGGCTCTGAAGAATCCACAACGTCAGCATCAGGTGCAGTTGTATCATGTTGATGGGGGTCAGAAGCCTATAGACTGGGGAAGAATAACTACTCTATGATAATCAGGTTCTGTAGTCTTGCCTGAATTTTGAAGGAAAACATCTTGTTTGAATTTCCCTTCTACAAGAACACTTTAAAAATCTATTTTTAAATTGCAGTCTTTAGAACACAGGAAGTTATAAATTTGAAACCATACAAATATACACTATTACATGTAGTGCTGGGTGCTAGAAAGTATCAGTCTAGGAAAGAAAATTAATCAATTTCCCCTGGGTTTACAAAAAACCTTCTTAAAATACTAAGTCTCATTCACTTTTTTCCCCAAGTACCTACCACAGCAGAGGCTCTTATAACAAATAACTCAATTAAAGAACACCACATGCATAATGCATGGCACAGACTAACCAAGATGGAAAATACAGGCTTTTGTTCTAGTTTCAGCTGTATATACTATGCCATTCTCTTTTCAGCCTTAGAACTCCTGATGTAGTTTTGTTTCTCTAAATTACGTTAAAAAAACCTTAAAAAGGCAAGACACAATCCATCAGGAAATGGCCTCAAGTTGCACCAGGGGAGGTTTAGATTAGATATTAAGAAAAATTTCTTCATTGAAATGGTGGTCAGGCACTGGAATAGGCTGCCTAGGGAAATGGTGGAATCACCATCCCTGGAAGTGTTCAAATGAGGTGTTTGTTAAGAATTCACTTCTATGATCAACATAATAAAATCAGGGTAAGATACTTAAGAACCTCAACAGCACGTGGAAAAAGCAACCTTGAGTACAAAGATGATGGTACAAAGTCTTTTAGAAAATCCAACAGCCTTTTACATTGTGGAAAGAAAGTACGAAATTACTTGCTTAGTGTGCAGTAACAAATACTTATTGTGGTCTATTCTACAAACACCAGAGTGTTTAGAAACATGGATGTTTAAAAAGTAATTTTAAAATGAAGACATTAAGTTTGCTCGTAAACTTCATCCTTTTCAAGCACAATGTGTTGTTTCATAGCATGACTCCATATTACAACCCCATACATGGATATTTTAGTAAAAGTAGATTCTATATCCACACATATATCTATAGTCAATGTTTAATATAGAGAAAAGTCCTCTGCCCGAGATTTTTTTCCAGATTTTCACACATTCATTTATCATCCAGTTAATGAAGTTATCCCAGTCCTTCTTGTGCAAACTGCCAATTCCAACCCAGAATATGAGGAAATTTTATGCATAAAACTCATCAAGATTCTCTGATGGCTTTCTGTAGGCCTTTAATTATTGCATGTGAGTGCCTTCTGGCAGTGTAGAGCAGGCTAATATTTTTAAAAGCCAGGTGTAGATAGCACGAAGGCATGTTAAAATAGGGAGTGTCTTATTGCTTTACCTTCTAATAAAATGTGTTTACAAGACAGGAAGTACATTTGGACTTTCACACTTACAATACGATTAAAAATTATTCTAACTTAATTTATGGCATGAGCTATACAAAAAGATCTCCAAATCTTTGTTTCATAGGACTAGAAGCTATTTATGGCACAGTACCTTTACCAAAACCACTAAGAATCTCAAAATGAGATCAGAAAGAAACCTTGTTGTACAGAGATGCACAACATACTTGCAATTTCAGATTTCAGTTTAAGGTAAACAGCCAGAGACTAAGAAAAACCTTTTTTTTTTTCAGCCAAATGTTAGACCATGTTGTTACTCTGCATTTTTATGGGCTTCTGTCATCTCACTAACACATACTTTGTTCTAGTACAAAACACAGAGCTTGCAAATACTAAAAAGTTCATTGATTTTTAACAGGTTACAACCCCCCCCCCACAGTACCAAAACCCAAACCAACAAGTGAGCAACCAAGATGCTTTCTGTTAAAGTCCAACAAACAACTCTGTAACTTCACACGCCTGAAATCCTAGACTTCACCATCACTAACCCACCTCCACTCCATGCTTACTCGGAAAGACAACTGTATGTTGAACTTCCAGGGCAGAGGCTTTGAGATTGCATGCATTTCTCCTAGTCACTCGAAATTCAATACTGAATATGGTGCTGACCTTGCACCATCTACCAGACGAAGCTGAAATTTTCTTAATGTCTTCTCTTCGTCGTCTGAATTTGCTCAGTTTCTGCAGGCAAGAAGATTTTTTTCTAATCTTTTACTCTCAAGAAGTTCTACATACATTCTAAACCAGATAATTCGTCATTATCTTAGCCATCTTCTCTGGCTTTTGTTCCCATGGGAACAGTATATATTTCATATACATTTCAATTCCTTCAAGCATGATAAGGAAAGCACTTACAGTGTCTATACTTTACTATATTTGTCCAGGACAAAAGACTAATACTTCTCTACTTAGGATCATAGAATGGCTTGCGTGGGAAGGGACCTTAAAGATCCTCTAAACTGACAGGTGAATGATTATCGTGGTCCTCATTTCTACTTTTTTAAGATACATGTTTCAAGATACAAGCTGGATACATGTTTCTTTTCCCCCAGTCACCTAGGACTTGACCTGACTGCCATGACTTTCCAAATATTTCGGAGAATACCTATCTAGATCCACTATGTTAGACATTATTAAAGAGTCTCCAGACAAGTTTACAGTATGTGAACAGCACGGCGAACTGAATCCTTATCACCTCTGCAATTTACACAACTACATAATCAAAATGTAGGGAACAAAAACAAATTTCAGCCTCCAGAGGTTTTGACTTTCAAAGTCTAAACTTTAGGGTTTCCCATATTGCACTCTTAGAGCAAGTTTACCTTTCCCAATTCCTGCATTTAGAAATGTTACAGCTTTCATGCTTATTTCATCACAGCACCTGTGCATGCTCCTGCTAGGCTGGAAGCTAACCTTATCTCCTTCCTGTCCCACATTCGCCCCATAAACTGAGAATGCAGCAGCGTTCCTAGCCCAAGGACCTGCCTGGAAGATGTGCTGAAAAGATGGTGACCATTTTGTGTGTCTACTCTTTCCAAATTTAGCATTCTACTAAAAAAAATAAAAATATGAGTTTGTCTTCCCAAAATATTTTTTAAATGCTAATTAATTTTATAACTAAGTCTGTAGTCAGTTAGTAACCTAGAAGTGACTGAAAAGGATGGAAAGCGATAGTGTAGAACCTGTTGCATCAAGAGCTATGTCCTGAAGATGGAGTATAATTTTCTGCATTCATTCCATTTGCCAGTAATACATACTACCAGTAAGCGCCAGAAAATTGTAACCCTGTAGTTCAGACAGATAACCAAGAAAAATGAGGCTCAACCATCAACCAAGAGCAATGAGAAGCAGAATCCAAATACTTCTACTTTATATATGTTAAAGTCAGAACAGAGATGCCTATTTATAGGCAAAATAAAAAAAAGAAACTAAAACTCATTATTAATGAAAAGGGAACTATTTGTCCAGAAAAAAAGAATATGCATTCTAAGTAAATTTTAACATTTATTACCATGACTCAGACTGAACTTTGCCCTGAAAGTGGATAGTGTTTCAAATATTATGATAAAAAAGGGAGAATGCAAGAATCCAGAGCAACATATTTAACTTCATGTAATGCCTGTCTTTTCACTCTCTTTTTGGATCTCAGATGTTGTGGTACATGTGGAAGTGAGAGCATGCATCTGATCTCCAATGAGCCATATGCTCTATGGGGAGGGCAGGTTCCTTTCTCTCTATATATAAATAAACAAAACCAGAAAATAGAAAAGCCAGGGTCATAAATTTCCATATAACAATCCCTGAAACCTTAACAACAAAATATACCATGTTTCAGAATAGTTTCAAGTACTTAGGTTTATTTTTCTGCATCCAAAATGTGAACTTTATATTCTTCTTTTCAGTGCCCAAACAGTATTTAGGAAGCTGTTCTTCACTTTCACCACCTCCATGACCCTGGAGTTTCAAAGTCACAAAAATAAGAGCAAAAAGGGAACTTTAATCTGGTTATTTTTAAATTATTAAAATATTAATATTAATATTTTTAAGCTTTATTTTTAAATCTTATGTAGCCATTTGTATTGTTAGTCATAACAGCAAGTATGAGCACTGATGCTTCATCTCAGAGATTCAAAGTTTCACTGTAATTTTAATCCAGAACCTCCAGGCTTCTTAACTGTCAAAGGATACAGCAATATGAATTACATCTAATGCTCCACTGATATCTGCCAAACTCTTTCAGCACATAGTGGTTTTGCTTGTGAAAACTACCAAGGAGAAAAAGCCCAACTCATGATCAGTAGTAATTTGCCAATAGCCCAAAAGCTTTTCAGTACAAAGATGAAATGAACTTGTGCCTTTTCAAACGATACCACCACTGTATTTTTTTTTTTTAAGAAAGCAACACCAACAAATGGTGAAAACAGATTTCAAAAGAAAAATACATACAAACATAAAAGAAATACACATTGCTGAACACATTGCCACTTGACACCAACAGACTTTCAGTTTCAACAAAGTAAAACTTTTTTTTGAAGAGTTATGACAAGACTTGCTTATCACAGTTAGACTGCACTCGAAAGAAGCCTTAAGCACAAGAATCCAGAAAAAAAAGCCAGTTTATGCTGCAGATGCATAAAAGAGTTTTATCAAGGCAACCATCACAGAAGCAAGACATTCAAGAAATAAAAATGGTGAATTGAGCCAAAACAACCACAAGAGTGGATAAAGCCCTAAACCAGAAGTTTCAAATAGAGTAGCTGATAGACATTTTGCAGTAATCCAATTCTATTTTCCCCAGGACTTGAATAGTGAAAGTTTTAAGAGAAAGCCAAAGTATAACCTCTTAAAAATAATGAAGATGCTTTTTGGTTGTATTGACTCCAGAGCTGCAGTTCATGCATGCGTGGAAAGAAAGAAAGCCCGTCAATTCATCTACTTCTATACAGAGTGAGGCACTGTAGTGAAGGGAACACAGAAAAATATCAGTATCCTGAGGCATGTCTGCATTTGTTTAATGGTGGAAGTGTTAAGATTTCTCTGTGATTTTGCCCCTTATGTTACAACTCATTCTATTCTCAAATCACCAAAATCAACTCTCAGCTCTAATTTGTCTCTCTTATCTCTATCTCCATAATATTTTCAAGCCTCCTCATTTTTAGTTTTTTTAGCACTAGGTTTAAAAGTTCATCAGTTTTCATCACATTCTGTCATTCAGAAATCAAAATAGATTTAAAAAAAACTGTGCTGGAGGGTCCACTAAGCATAAAATGCCCAGGGATTGGTATCACTTAGTATTTTGCTGTCATCACTAAAGGAAAAATCAAGCCCCCATATGGTCTGTCCCTGACTAGTGCAAATTAGAAACAGCATTCCTTGAAAGCTAGGTATTATTCAGGCACAATCCTCATCATGCTAGCAACTTCCAAAACAGCCCCATTAAACTTCTAGCTTTAATCAGTACTCATGCCATCCAATTTCATTTTGTTGCTGGTCCTGCATAGCCACCACTGCTCACTGCATCAAATCTACAAGTTTTGTGAGAGTTTAAAGGGCATTTCACAACACCTGTCTCAGTTCAGATACTTGTCTTACAGTCACATTACAGATATCAGGCATGCAGGAAGAAGAGCTTCTTAACAGATACATGCATCCAAGCATGGCTGTAACTACATAAAAAGTGACAGCACACCTACCTGAAGTAAAAAACCAACAACAATAACAAAAAAATCCCCAATTAAACAAGATCCACCCCAACAACTTTTTCAGTAAAGGTATCAGGGGAAGTCAGCATGTCAAACCCAGTAGCTGGAATCCAGAGATAAAGGACCTTCTCCATTTGCTTGATTATACACTGCAGAGTGCAGAAAAAACCCCCAGAATTTCATAATTTTTAAAAAATCCTAATTTAAAAAAAATCACGAAAATTCCCTTAATGGCAAAAACTTTCATATGATTTTCAGGAAGGCTCAAATTGAGACCATAGCACGCTCCTTGTTAGGGCAGCAGCAATTTCCCATAGTTTGAAGAAGAATTCCCACTCTAAAGAGTCCGTCATAGGTTCACTGAGTTATAGACTACTTCTTATGTTACTTAATCAGCCCTGACTTCTCATTAGTTTACTGCCACTGAAACAATTCTCATGGTAACAGAGAATTAACAAATGTTGCTTGCTAATCACCAAAGTCACAAGTTTCTGCCCACTAGAGAAGATGTCAGAAACAGATATAGTGACAGCAAGAAGCTTCCCTTTCTTATCCTGAGGAGGGATAATTCTTCTTTAAAGACTTGTTATCCCATGCTTTTATTCAGGGAACTGTAATATATGAGATTGATTTGCTCTTCAAAATATTTCAATAGAGCTTCAGAATTGAACACATTCCTACAGCTGTTGTAGATGGTGGGAGCACTGGTGGTAGCAAGGGGAACAGGGAGCTGACAACAAAAGCATATGCAGGATTTTGATTTGTTTATCTATAGAATGTTTTCATTAGCAAATGAAGATTACCAACAATTAGATGCATCTAAGATTACTAATTTGCAGAAATTCTAATGGAAATATAGGGGTTACAGCCCACCCAGAGCTCAGACTTGTCAGTAGCTGCCTTGAAGACAATGAGCAAGATGAGGGACTAAAAGCTACAGGAGTTTAGGAAAAAACCACAGGCTCTGAGTCAGCACACCCTGTGGGCTGGTATCACAGCTCTCAGGCTTTCTGGGGAGAACCAAAGTGTTCTGCATCTTTAGAGACCTATTTTAAAACAGGATAGTATTTTATTGTGCTTAATTCCACAATTAAGAAAGCTATGTGGCAGAAAAATATCCTGCTTTCCAGCACATGGACTTTTAAGACCGCACAGAGGAAAAGGTATCAGCTCATACTATCAAAAACAAAATGATACCATTATTTAAAATCCTTTCCTGGTACAACGCTGACAAAACCCCTCACATTGTTCAAAACCCCTAAAATCAACTCAGCTTTGAGTATTCCTTTCTTCTTGTCTCCAAGAAATTATTGACTCTATGCTCAGCACACCTTTTGCCATGGGTTTAATGTTACTGTCCTTCCATCTGTCTCTGGAAGTCAAGATGATGAGAAACAAAGTATCTGCTTTTGAATATTCAGAGGCTTCATGGTAGAAAAGTGTTCACATTATGAAACTCTGGAGTCCTAAAAAATTCAAGGTCAAGCAGTCACGATTCAAGAAGATTTTTGGCTTAAGTCAAAACCATGTGAGTGTTTTTTCGACATGGAAGCCATGGGAAAGAAAAGGGATTAGTAAAGTTATTGTATTAACCAGAGAAGTGTCAAGAAGATTTGCCAAAATAAACACCATTGTGTGTACATCACTATACACTGTGAGGCTGTTAAAAGTCTATGCATTTTCCCATATAAACCAATGCTACTAAACAAGAGAAGAAAAAGACCCCATTTTAAGTAACAAGCAGTTCTCCAAATATTCCTTAAATTTTGTTAAGTTTCATAAAGGTAAGCAAAGAACTTGGCACATTTTAACAGCATTAAAAATGGTAACAGTTCCTTGTCAGAAGACAGAATTCACTGTAGAAATGACCTGGGAAAGAAATTTTTTTTTGGACTGTATCTTCCTAGTTCAGAAAACACAAAAGATTTGGAGTTCAATAGAGTCAGATTTTAGTGAAACAAAACAGTGTATCTCCCTCATCTGAAAGACATGATGCAGTCTATACTGCTTAGACAGACTGAAGGCATGGAGAAAGGCAAACTGATTGAAACTCCACTATATCCACAGAAAAGATTTGTAGTCTTTCAGAAACAACAAGTTATCTCTGACATTTTTATAGCTCCATCTTCTCTGTATTCTCAGATCACGTAAGCAATAAGATCCTCTGAACTATTTTTTCTCCAGGTTGAACAGGCCCAGCTCTCAGTGTGTCTTCCAGTGTGTCTTCACGTGTCATGTGCTCCTGACTCTTGGTGCCATCCCCCGGGTTCATTCCTGTATGTCAATATTGCGCTGAGCGCACAAAACTGGACATAGTAGTCCAGATGTGGTCCTACAAGTGCTGAGTAAAAGGGAAGGATCACTTCCCAGTACCTGTTGTCAAGATCCTAACTAATGCTGCCCAGGGTGTGTTGTGCACCAGGACTCCAAAGCCTTTTCTGCAGAGCTGCTTCCCAACAGTTGGCACCCTGCCTTGTGGCTGGGATTACCACAAACCAGGGGAAAGAGCTTTTGTTCTTGATCAACCTCATGAAGTTTATGTCAGCCCAGTTCTCCAGCCTGTCTAGGTCCCTCTGACAGCAGCCCTGCCTTCCCAATTTGGGTCACCCCTGTCTGGTGTCACCTGCAAACTTGCTGAGAGTATCCTCCACCTCATCATGCAGATTGTCAGTGAAGACATGGAATGGTGTTGGTCCTAGCACTAACCCCTGAGGGATCCACTACCTACTGGCTGCAAGCTTGGCTCCACAAGCTTGGCTTTTTATGTCCAGCCTATTTTCTGTCCACTTCATAGTGCCTTTAGCCATCCTGTGCCCCATCAGTTTTGGGGACTATGGAGAAAGCTACAGAGGGTGTCAAAGACCGTTAAAATCAAGGTATATAAGAACCACTGCCTTTCTTTGGCCAGATACTTCATCACAGCACACAGGATTTGCCTAAGGGAAATAGTTTTGCTACTCCCATTCACCTTGCTGTCCTTCATGTGTTTACACATGATTTGCTCCAACAGTGTTCTCAGGGACTGAGGGGAGGCTGACTGGAGTACAGTTATCTGGATCCTTTTTCTTGCCATTCCTGACAATCAAGTTCCACTGACTTATGTATGAAATCCAAGTGATTTAAGTGATGTCTGACTGTCTTCCTCTACTGAGGATACTGCTTCATGTTCAGGGGCTCAGAAACCTGGAAGGCCTGAGGACAAGCCTTGCAAGTGAAAACCACAGTATAAAAGGTACCTTAGCCTTTCCCATGACCCTTATCACTACGTTGACTGCTCCAGCGAGCAATGGGCCCTTACTTAGCCTTCATTTTTCTCCTAATGTACTTTAAGAAATCTTTTCTATCTTGCACTTCCCTGAGCTGGAGATTTCCCAACTCCATTCCTGTATAAATAGACAATGCCTCTGTATCCCTCCCAAGCAGTCGTCTCTGCTTCATTGTGGGGGTTTTTTTGTGTGTTTGAGCTGAACCAGGAGCTCCATTCATACTGGTCTTCCATAAAGCTTGTCTTCTGAGAATGGGGAGGACATTCTTGTGCTCAGAGTATGCTGTCCTTGCAGACTGGATAGCACTCCTGGGCTCCTTTGCCCTTCAAGGATCCACAGGATCCTGCCAAGCACATCCCTAAACAAACATCTCCTCTCATCACATTACTGATCATCTGTATCAAGAAACTGTCTTCAATCTGTTCCAGAAATTGCTTGTGTTCAGCCTTATTGGCCTTCCAGTAGTTACTACTGTGGTTAAAGACACCCAAGAATACCAACGCCTGGGACTATGACGCTTTTTCCTCTTGCCCTAAGATTGCTTCATCTGCCTTTTCTTGTTGCTAAGAAGGTCTAGAGCAGACACCTACTACAACATCACCTGTCTTGGTCTGAATTTTGATCTCTGTCCACAAGCTCTTCACTTGTTTGCCACTTCACCCAGGGTTCTGTCCAACCAAAACACATCTTTATATAGAGCCTAAAGGGAGAGCACCTCATACTGACACTCTGTTAGAACCTTAAGGTACACGAGCTTTGTATATGCAGCTGGGTTCAAGGTTAAGGAGTTGTACCATGCCTGTTACAGAAGAAAGGGATGAGTGGGCCAGGCATGCTGAACTTCCTCAGGTTTGCCCCTTCTTTGGTGAAAGAATTCTGAAGTTATGATCTGCTGTAACTTTTTTCAAATATACCTGAACCACACTAATTCTAGGGAAGGAACAAGATCTTTTCATTAGAGAACAAGGGGAATGCATGTGTAGGCAAATGGAAAAGTTTCCACAGAACAGACTTCAGTGCAGTTGGAATATAATTAAAATGTGTTTATTCCATTATTAATCATAATATAGAGTCACTATTAATTCCACACATTAGAAATCAAAATCTTTGATGTGGACTACTTATCTAATGATCTCTTAAACTGCTTGTAGACAGACACAGATTTTCTATGTGTGTCTTTAAACTTAAATTAATTAACAAAAAAACCTGTCAGTTCACCTTTCATGATAGGATGTACATACCACTGTTCACAATATTTCATCCAAAATCTACATAATTCATGACCTTTCACACTTTTAACTCCCTCCACATTTCTCAGATTTTGTTTCACTGTATTTAATTTATTATTTAGACTGTACATGATGCAATGTTTATATGATAATATAGAATCGTAGAATATCCAGAGGTGGAAGGGACCTGCAAGGATCATTGAGTCCAACTCCTGGCCCTGTGCAGGACAGTGCCATAAGTCACACCATGTGCCCGAGAGTATTTTCCAAATGCTTCTTGAACTCTGTCAGGCTGGTGCTGGGACCACTTTCCTGCAGATCCTGTTCCAGTGCTCAACCACCCTCAGGATGAAGAACCTTTTCCCAGTTCCAACCTAAATCTCCTCTGACACAACTTTAGGCCATTCCCTCTGGTCCTGTCCCCGGTCACCAAAGAGAAGAGATCAGCACATGCCCCTCCTCTTCCCGTCACAAGGAAGTTGTAGACTGTAATGAGATCTTGTCTCAGCTTCCTCTTCTCCAGACCAAGTAACCTCAGCCACTCCTCATATAGCTTCTGCTCTAGGCCCTTCACCATATATACATAATGTTATATATGTATTTAAAAAATCCCCCATATATATATAGTATTACACATATATATAAACTTTTAAAATGCACAGTTTCAAATATGTCACAAAAAAGCATAAACTTCATCATTAAAGAATTTCCCACTATTTAAAAAAATTTTTTCTGTTAAAATATGCTCTAGGACATAGATGTGTACAATTGCACTTTCAAAAAAGAAAACAGTGCACTTTAATCATGCAATGTTCAGTGTCTCACAAGTAACTACCTGCCATTATGTACCATAATGCTCAAGTCTTGTTCTCAACTCATTCATTATGCCATGAAGTCATTCATACCACAGACTGCTTGACACCCTGCTTTAAAATATCCTGGGATTTTAGCTGGTATTTGCCTCTTATTTGCAATGGCATGATAATTATTAGTTTAGTAAGTACCTATAGCAAAGCTTGTTAAAAAAAGAATGTTTCACATCTTGACTTAATAACATCTTACAAGCTATTTTTTACTAGGATTTACAAGTTTAGCTGGAAACCTCCAGTCTTTAGACCATCTGCAGTCAAAGCAAAATAATGGAAAAAAGAGCTCTGTCACATCCCTAACACCTCTCAACATACATTAAAAAAAAACCAGTACCAAACCCCAAAAGACATGAACCCCAAACTCCAAAGATTTTGTTTACCACAAATTTCTTTAAGCTAAGAATTTCTATCTGGCATAGTGAGTTAATTCATCCAAGCCAGACTTTGATGTGCAACTTGATTTCTTCAAGCTAGAGATGAAGCACCAATTGCTTACCTGACTCACACGCAAATGTCTTTGATGTCTCATCATGAAAGATAATTGCCACTGCATGCTTCTTTGTCTCTCGCGGCAATCTGGTTATGTTTTTGATATTGTGCAGCTCAGTTACCTTAAAATGAAGAAAAGTATTTTAGACCAGTGTATAAATAGTACAAATAAAAATATTAACCTTAACTGCTCAATTTTTATTATAAACTGTTTTTCCCCTGTCCTCGCTTCAGCCAGGACAGAGTTAATTTTTCACAGTAAGCTGGTGAAGTGTGTGGCTAAGGCCCACATTTTATTCCATACCACCTCACTCATTGCCAGGGGCAGGAGTAAGGAACTCTCTCTTCTTCCAGGGGGAAGAAAGCATGGTGGGGAAGAGCCGGGTATTGTTGCAGGCTTTTCCATGTAAATTGTTTCTTTGTCTTATACCTTGTGCTATTTATATTGTTGTTGTTACTGTTCATTTTCTTGTCTCATTGCCATTTCTAGTAAATCATTCTTATCTCAACCAGTGATTTTCAGCTGTTGTGCCTCCAATTCTCAACTCCATCCCAACAGAGTGGGAAGGGGAGGGGCAGGGGGGAGTGAATGAACAGCAGTGTGGTTTTGAGTCCTGGTGGGAGAACTAAACTGGGGAGTACCATTCCTAAACCAGGACGCCCCCTAAGGTTATTTATATTTATAAGCTTTGTAATTGATAAAAACACTTAAATAGGTAGTCTTAACTTGCAAAACTTAACTCTAATAACTATTTCTCTGATAAATTTCTGCAAAACTCTACTTCTCTAATAAAGTCCTACTTGGAAACAGTTTACAATGACATCAAGTCAGCCTTGGGATTTTCTATAATCTATTTTTCATTTTCTATATTCATACAACTTGGATCAGTTTCAGAAGCTGCATCAAATAGAAAACCTAATGTTGGAAGAACAGCATTTCATTAGTTAAGGGAAGTAACTCAACTAATATGTCAAGTAGTATCACTACATTAGTAAGGATAGATCCTCATGCATCTTTAAAATGTATCTGTCACCCTCAAAAGAACTCAAACGTTTATTTTCTAAATATTTGAAAAGCTTATCAACAATAAAATACTCTTGCAGCAAGTTTACAACATAAAAAATTCAATCTATTTTCATTTTCTTTTGATGCAAGTAGATAACTAAAATTAACACAAATGGAAGAAAAATATGTTATTCCAACCAGAGCTGGTGGCACAGACTATCTTAAACCGATTAACACTTTGTATTATCAAATCTTTTTTTCAGTTTCTTGGAACTCTGGGCAAACTTTATCTGTTTAGAGTTAGTTTTTTTCAGGCAGGACATTTGCCTCAGGCAGAATTAATTTCTAAAAAAATGTCATCCATAGATGGACATCTATGACTACAGAAAAAATGGACTGACCGTAGGTGGGGTTTTATTGTTTCTTTTGCTTTGTAATTGTTATGCTCCCAGTGTAGAGTTCCAGCACCCCTTTTCACATGCTGAAAACAATGTTTTTAAAGCAGAAGAGATTTTATATGGTACAGTGAAAAATGGAACACGTTGGGGCAAGGATATTTCAATAAAATATTGATAGCAGATGAGCAGTTAGAGGCATCAAGCCAGCAAAAGAAACTGAGACAAAGCACGAAGTGGAATGTGTATGTGCTGACGAACTTGAGACCAGAGACTGTTGAGACTGTTCTAGAGTCTGTCTTGACAGCCTTCAGCAAAACTCACTCTGGTTTGTCAATATCTCTGTTGTAACAGGTGGGCCAAAACTGGGTGTGGTACTATAAATATGGTCTAATATGTGCCGAACTGAGGAGAATAATCCTTCCCTGTATTTACTGGCCATGTCCTCCAGGTCCCTGATAACAATATCAGGAGAAGTCCCAGTACAGACCTCTACAGCAGCAGTTCTACACTTGTTACTGACCTCCAAGTAGATTAAAACCCCTTTAAACACGACTTTCTGGGTCTGACTAGCTGACCAGCTTCAGATCATCTAGAGATCCACCCACATAAATAATAATGTACCACCTTGGATCTGAGAATATCATAGGAGAACATGTGAAAAGCCTTGCTAAAGCTCTTCTCATCACATATCATAAATGGCAATCATATAGGTCAGGCATGATTTACCCTTGGTAAATCCATGTTGCCTTTCCCAAATACTGTCTTTTCCTTCACATGTCTAGAAATATATTTTAAGATGATTCACTCCACCGTTCTTCCCATAGGCTGAAGTAAGATTGCCAGAAGTTCTCCAGGTTGACCTTTGGTTGATTGCCAGAATTCTCTGTATTCTCCAGGTTGACCTTTTGGCCTTTTTTTGGACACAGCTGCAACATTTGACTCACCATTTGGTTCTTAATCCCTTATAATTTCAATTTTTGTTATGCATTTTCAGGGCTTTGCAAGAATCCATATATTTCACTATTTTTTGGCTTGGGAGAAAGAGAAGGGCTGAATACCACAAATATCACTGTCCCAATAAAGAAGTTACCAAAATATTTGTTGATTTTCCTGAATCTATGCATGGTAAATGATCTAATGTGTAAGAGGGCTCTTATGATTCACCCAAAGCACTAATCTTAAGGAAATCCTCTAAAAGAGGAAAGAAAGCATTAGTAGGCAGAGGAGAGAACAGACTCTGGAATTCAAAACCTGAGGGAACAATACCAAATCCATAAGTCATTACTGAATTTTGAAGACACAGAAGGCCTCAAAGTCAGACACAGGGAAGATACAGATCTACTAGTCTTGTTAAATAAGAAGACATAACGGCAACATATTTAAGAGGATTTGGGACACAAAAAAGTTCAGCTTCTTATTAAAAAGAATTAAAAATATAGCTGGCAGTGCAATAGGAAAGGCAAAGCACTAATAGGAAGGAAAAGCTCCAGTGATTCTAACACAAGCGACTGATACAGAAAGTGACATTTTCACGTGTGCACGTGTGACAGCGCGCACCACGTAGAAAAAAGTGCCTTAAATCTTGCCGTATTTAAAAGGGAAAAATTCTCTTTCTGGAATAGCAGAAAAGTAAATAGAATTGCTTTGAATAGTGACAACAAGGCAAATTAAACCTTCTTCTAGTCTCTGTCATAGAGATCTACTCTTTTCTCTTGAGTGTTAGAGATTATTCAAAGATCCTGAAATGCCTATAAGATAAGTTAATAATGATAATAGAGCCAAAAATCTTACATTCCTGGCACCAAAGCTACACAATTTTCATAGTAATTTTTGTTTGAAACATAAATGCAGACATACCTGAGTAAACACACCTGGCCATCTGTAAAGATGATTTATTGACTCATCTTATTAATTAGTACATCAATCCTGCCTTATTTAATATAGTCACATATGCAACATCCATCACACACTTAGGGATATTGTCAGCACAAAATGTACATACAACAAAATTTTATTTTATTTGCTGGTGGGAATTTAATGTCTGAAAGAGACAATGAAAACACCACTAAATTCTTATGTGCTGCTTTTTGGTACCCATATGAGAGATTAAGTTGCACAACATGCAAGGTAAGTGAAGAAAAATATTGTCAATGCAGGAAAAAAGGGGCTTTGTTTTAAACACATTTCGATTTTCCTTTGTCTCTGGAATCATACCACCTCCCTAGACAGCACAAAACTTCTTATAACTCCAGTGGGACAGACAAAGTTACATGAATTGCCTCTTCCAAACTCTCTGACTTTTACTTTCTTTAAGACAAAGTTTTTTGAGCCATTTGTAGTCTGACACAGAAATCATATCCCTCTTGTGCTCACCTTTCCACAAAAAACGGACCTATTTGAAACTACCATGAGATACTGTGAGACACTTATTTCCTTGTCAAATGCTTTAGTGGTATTGTGGACACTGAAAAGCTTCAGCAGAGAAATTTTCCAGTTTTCTGCAGCATTCTGTGAGAGCTCTGTGTTTCTCACGAAAGCTATGAAAACACTGCTACGAGTTTTTGTAAATAATTCCTTTATCTTGCACCTGTACAATGTTTTGCAATATTGTTATGTCTAGTTGTAGAATTGTTTTGAAATGGGTGTTGTAGGATTTAGCCAATCATCCTGAGAGGTGGATGGTCAAGGGACCAACCAATTGATGCCACTCAAGCGACCTAGGGAATATAAACTGGTCTGTCAATAAATAATTAATCCCGCTTTTCCTGGATCCTGCCTGCCTCATTTCTTTCCAACCCCGGTACAACAGCGACAGTGGTATAACACGGGTGGCCAAAATATTTCTGCCAGTTAGTTTTTTTTTTAAATCATACCTTTTTCATTGGAATGCTTTGCTTTACAAGAACTGAAGGAAATACTAATTTTAGTTATAACATTTTGAGGACATAGGAAATTTAAACAGATTTTAGGAAATATAATTTTACTGGGCAAGGTAACAGAAAAAGAAATGAGAACAGTTCAGGAATCCAACTTGACAGTAACAACTAGAGGGGCCATAATATCAAATAAGCCCCTCATTAATTCTATTGGTTATTGTCCTGGGTTACAGTGTATTCTATTACCATCCTCATGAGCTGCCTCCTCCCTCCAGACTATCTCCTGTTAATGGGCCCATCAATGCCTTGCCGCATGACTCACAGATAACTCCCCCCTGGACTATCTCCTGTTAATGGGCCCATCAGTGCCTTGCCCTGTGACTCACCATCCCATTGTGAGATGCTTGGCCCAGGGGGAAGGAGCCAAGCATTCCCATGTGGATATAATCTGGGGTTTGGAACAGCACGAGCAGCCTTTTCCACTGGATTCTCAGAGGAAGACCAGACCCTTCTACACCACAACTGGACCTTCAGGGGAAGACCAGACCTTTTCTACAGAATCACTGCTTCAACAGGACCATCACTCCAGGAGGACTGCAGCCACCATTTAATCAGACTGCTAGCAACCCCCCTGACTGTCAGGGGGTCAGGTTGTATTCTGACTCTGTCAGTGGGTTGTCTTTTGTACTATTGCATTTATTTTATTTTTCCTATTAAATTGTATTTCTGACTTGGAGTCTCTCACTAGTTTGCTTTCAAACTAGGACAGTTATGTAATTTTCAATATTAAATAGAGATGAATATTTGCTTCCATGTTCATCTTCTCAAATTGTACATTCTGCTTCCCTCCATGATCAGAGCAGAAAGAATGTGAAAGTCTATCCTCCCATTGATAGAGAATTAAGTTAATGAAATTCTGAATTCTGGGTTTAATGCCAATGAAGCATGAGTCATTTCTCCACTTGCTGAACATATGCAATTAAAAAATAAACACCTGAGAGTTTATATTATCTTGTATGAAGGGAAAAAAATTACCTTTGCCTTGGCAACCAGATTACTTTATCTCAGGGATTTTTAAAATGGTGGCTAAAATTTTATCTATTATTTTTTGAAAAAATACATAACTAAATAAACGTTTTTAAAAGGGGAAAAGTATCAAAGCTACTGAAAAGGCAAAAGGAAAACTTATAAAAATCATAACTACTTTGAAATAATTGAAAACATCACTTTGCAGACTTTAGGAAGGTTTTAAAAGACTAATAGAATTGAAAAAAAATATGAACAAAGTTCCTTTTTTTTTATGAGTAGTACATTAGGTAAATCTACTTTTTTAAGCAAGGAACATTATACCAAAATTTGCTCCCTGTGGTATTATAATGGACTTGTTGACAAAATTCAGTCTAATACATTGAAGATATTCCTGTTCTTTACAACAACAAAATAGCATTCTGAAACTATCTAGACCATCGACAACCTTGTATCAGTCAGAAAAACAAAAAAGGGAAAATTTTCTGTGCTATTACCTATGTAAGAGTCTTACCTAGACTTTCCACAAAAAAAAAAAGAAAGACACGCATTTTCCTATTGCGGGATTACACTTTGCCTAAAACTTTGTTATTGATGAAAAACAACCCAAACTAACAAAAACTTTGAAAATCAGTTTTTCTATTTCCTCCATTTGTAACTCTCTCGAAAAATATTAACTTCAACAATGAATAAAATCCCTAATATTGCCTGCTCAGTGAGGGATCTTGAAAATAGATTTCTTGCCAACTGTTATCCTTTGATTTCTTCCAGTAGGTGAAATAAATCCTTTTTTATTAAGCTATGATTATGTACTTTACAATTTTCCACTACTATTAGCATGTTAACTTAGACTTTCTTTTCTCTAGCAGACATTGGTGCTATCATTTAGTGCTGTTCTCCATATGTTGCTCAGTGTGGTATGTGCTAAGGACTCTTAGCACCTGGACCATTTCTCAGTTCTCCTACTCCTCATCAATAATTCCTGCTTCATATGTCCATCACTCGGCAGCCCACACATACATTTCCTAGCTTGTTTTTTTTCTATTTGGTTTCTTGATTTTTTTTTTTTGTATCAGTCTTTAAAACCGCTTTTACTTTTCTTCTAGGAGGCAACACCACTTGATGCAAAGATGTGGAAGAGTTGCTAAACTTACATGTTACCAAACTTTGCCAAGGTTTCTTTTTTTTTTAGATTTTTTTTTCTCATATTAAACAGGTTTTATTCTTTCTCGGTGGAGGGTGGATGTGGCTTGACATAGCTGTATCAGAGACATCCAAGTCCTTTACTTCTCATTAATATTTGATAAAAGGACATAGTCTTGAAGGGCTGCTAGGTAGGATAACTTCTAGGATTGGTAAAGGCAGCACCTCACTCCTGCAAAATTATACTAGGCTAAGCTTGCATCAGGGTCTCAAGGCTGCACATCAGTGTTGGTTACTGCAACTTGGTTCCTCTCACAGTCAGGAATTTGGATCACCTCAAAGATTCCTTGTAAGCACAGATGAAAAGAAATGCACTTGATCTGGAAACAAATTTTTTTTATGTTTGGATTGTTCACCAAAATGTAAAACTTCTTTACAGATATACATCAAGCACTGAACAAGAATGTGGAAGATCCTACAGTAAGTTTTCTGACACTATTGCTCATATATCTTGATCACTCATGAATCATCTAAATATTGCTTCTAGTAATGCAATGCACTTCCTCTCATCGTCATTGTTTTTCTTTATCTTGGTCTGGAGATAAGCCCAAAACTTTAACTTATTTTGTGTTGGTGTAACATCTCATCTGAAGGTACACCACAGTCAGAGCATCCATTTGCTTCCTTTAGTAAATGTTACATAGGAATAATAAAGTCCATAATTATCAACACCTTGAAAACACTGTCTAGCCACATGTGGGTGGATCAACCATCAAAAAAATAACTAATAAAATAAGAGTAGTGCATCAATCTTAAAAACAAGAGAAGAAACTGAGAAGGACACCGCTGAAGGAACCAACAGTTAACAAATCTCATGGAATATGGTCAAAAAGGCAAGAGGATCAGAAGAAGTACTTAACTTATGCCCTCACTTGGAAAAAAAAAAATAAAAAATCTTCATTTCCTTGAAGATTTTCCCTATCTGATGTCTTATGATAATAATTTGTAACCTGAGAGGTTCACAGAAACTTGGAAGTCCCCTTTCTGCATGAAGATCCTAAATTTGACAATAATACCAAATACCTTCAATTCCCTACTTCCTGCCAGAACGTCCAAACATTGACAGACGTCAGGGTTCTGAGTTACAAGAAACACTGAAGGACTGGTCTGTATTAGCTTTAGTGCATATCTGTGCCAATAGACTTGGAAACCATCCAAAAAACATCCTGATAGATTTCAGAAGTCTAACTCCACTTGTCTCTAGCTACACCAACTGTAATTTAATTTCAGTAAAGTCATGCTGCAGATTTCTAGTAAATAATTCAAGTGCAGGAAAACTACTAATATAAGAAAGTCTTCAGTGGCAGATAGCCATAGCCTAAATCCGAGCAGGATACACAGGTATAGGCTGATGATCAAAGAAATTATTTAGGATTGTTATATGGAAAATTAAACCTCTGAACAGCACACCCAGGCTTTGAAGTGGACAGTTATCTCTGTCTAGCCAGAAGAGATCAGATAACAGATACCTAGTAAGAAATTTCTGGTCTCTCTAAAAACACTTTAGCCCTTCCCTGTCTATCAACCTAAAGTCTTCTTTTTGAAAGAGCATTTGTTACCTAGGTAAACAACAGGAAATAATTACAAGATCACAATTTCATTATACTAGCAAAATATTTTATATTATAAAACAGTTACTGTCAATGCATCTTAAAACACCTATCCTTTAAAATGTTTGGGTGTTTCATTATCATTTCAGTATCTTAATTATATTCTTAGATGTGAAAGGCTATTTAATTCTAAAATACAATTAAACAAAGGCTCATATTAACTGGTATGCATTGCTTCTTAACAGTAAATGTAACTTTCCTCTTTTCTGATTACTTTCTTTGGTACTACATATATTTATCTCAAAGAGGAAGGATTTTAGGAACAATTCAATACACTTTCTCTTTAATCTACCACACTTCATTATTGACCTACACTGGACATTTATTTGTTTGCTTCTTGTACTAAAAATTTGTTCTAGTCATGCAGCTGAAGAGCTAGGACTTCCTTTTGTATTACATGGACATTAAAGACTGTACATATATAACACATTGTGGGGTCTGGTGCTCAAATTGTACATTTAAATAGATGAATCTTCCAAAATTACAGAAATATTACTTTCAAATTACATATTATGTTTGCATCCCTACAAACATTACGATTCCACAATAAATAAGAAAGGAGGTCCAAAAGAGAAGAAAACCACAAAAATCATGAATAAAATCTTAAGTGCCCCATTCTGGTTTATATCCTATTTGAATTCTTCCAAACATGTGCCTCCCATATGAAACTGGGAAGGAAATGATTCTGCAATCCCATCTACTGAATGTTATTTCCACTGTGCAGAGTCCTGGAAATTGCCTGGGCAGAGGAAAAGGTCTGAATTTACATAAATGGGTTTCTGTTTTGCATTGCACACTACCTTCCTGTCATTTAAGTTCTAACTAGAAAAAATAGAAGCAGAAGAGAGAGCTATAAAATGCAATCATTTATCCTCTTAGTTCTTAATAATGGCCCACATACCACCATCTGTTGTGTAACACCACGCAAGCAGTAATGTGACAGGGCAAAAGCCAACACAGGGGCAAGGAGCAGGGACTTCAGCGAGTGATGCCCAGACAGTAAAGAACCACCCCAAAGCAGAAACAGCATGGCAACAATAAGAGAGTGATATAAAAAGAAAAGGCCATGTTAACTATCACAGGAAGAAAAGGGCAAAGGAGGCACCAATATGCTGCTTCCAGTCTGCAAAAGGAGAACAGGAGATGCTGGCTCATTACAGATCAAAGGACCACAGACAGGATCTCAAAGCATCTCAACACCTGTCATCAGCTCAGCTTTCGGTCATACTATCCGCAGCTAGCCCTGGCTCCTTCAACGTTGCTAAATCCAATTGCCACAGAGTAGTTTGTTACAGCTTTGGATGGAGCTGGATGTGATTTGGGCTCTGAAGAAAAGGCAGTGTGCTGCCTGAAAAGCATAAAGATCTTTGGGACTGGGGAAATGGCCGCGTTAACAGAAGCACAGACCATGCATCAAGGGAAGTGACTTTTTTTTTTACTCAGCATTCATTAGATGACATCTGTAACACTCTGCCCAGTTTTGGGACTCCAATGAAACTGATATGACAAAGCAAGCTCAGCAAAGGGTCCCCAGGATAGCCAGAGCTGGACCACTCGCCCTGTGGGGCAGAGAGGTTTGGGGCAGTAGCTGCTCCATCCTGCAGCAGGGATGGCTTTGGGGGCATCTAACTGCATCCCCCACAGGGCCAGCAGGGAGGTTATCGAGGAGATGGAGCCAGGCTCTCTGCAGCTGTGCCTGGTGGGAGGAGGATGGACAAGGGGCATAAACTGAGGCAAGAGATGTTCAAGCTGCATATGAAAAGCAACGTTTTCACCGTGAAGACAGTCCAGAAGTGGGACAGGCAGCTCAGGGAGGCTCTGCAATCTCCATCCCTGGAGACTCAACTGGACATTGCCCCGGCAGGAGCTGGACAAGAGAACTCCTCAGGTGCATTCACATAAAAAAATAACTTCTTAGTCTAAAAAACGGATGCTAACAGACCTGCAAGGATATTTGGACCTTTGTGAGTTTGCGCAAACCCTCATGGGATTAGGCCATTCAGAGTATTTAAGATGAAACACATTTCCGTGACATCAGCATATATTGCACAAAACCAGCAATCAACAATAGGATAGAGGGGATTCAAGAGACTGGAAAACAAGACTTAAGCTAAAAATGTACTAAGAGGCAGGAAAAAAAAGAAAAAAACCTGTTTCATTAAAGAATAGCAAATCTTAAACCACAAGATTACAAGAGGAATATAACAACGGAGAAGAGAAATCGCAAGATCAGAGAAGTGAAAGAATGGATCATAAAAGAGCGAAAACAATTCAGAAAGAGAACAGAAGAGTTTTCCCCATCTCTGCATGTGGATTTACCCTTGGAATATGAGTTGTTATGGTAACAACACTCCAATATTTTTGCCAAGGAGTGGCATATCAACCCCCACACTATGCCTCTAGGGCAGGTCTCTGGCTGCTATTTCAGATGAGCAAGTGCTTAAGAAACTTCTACCAAGTAAATGTTCATTCCTCTAAGTACTAAATGGAAACCACGCCTATAACAGCAGTAAGAATCTTGTCTGTTAACTGAAAAAGTACATCATAAAAATAAAAAAGCAAAAAGGGGCAGAATGAATGAATACATTAAAAATAAATCAGGCTAAGTATAAGGCAGTAATGTCAGGGCAAAAAAGAAAACTTTGATAGGAAGAAATATGCATAGATCTGATAGTAGAAAGATAATGAATAATTCCTTCTTACCCTCTAGATAAAATCGAGATTTACAAAAAAGAATAAATTTGAATTTTTCAGCATTTTTGGAAAATGTAGACGACATTATGCACATTTAGACTGAATGCAAAATAAAATAACTATTTTAATTTCTCAAAATTTAAATAAATGCAAGAGAAAGAGAAATTACTACTACTTGCAACTCTCTCCATTCTTTAAGTCTTTACTATTTTTAAGTATTAGTATATCTGACTTTCATATGGGCTGCAACCTGGGTACCCAGTTTCATGCTGTACTATAACTGATCACTTACCACATAAGCAGCTACAAACTCTTTATTTTGTCTTAATGAAACCAAAAAAAATTAAGGACGGAAAACAGTCTTCCTCGACTAGCTTTCGTTATGCCACTTTAAATCCTAAATTGATTGACAGTGTTGGTAAATCAAACCTAGCAGAGCAGAGTAAGCATATTAAAGACATATCAGCTGCCTTTACTAGGCAAAGATGAAGGGATTTTTCCAAGCCAAGTTACTTTCTCGCAAGCCATGCTGCTGTAATACTGTCAGGACTGAGATGCTGCCTAACCCATAAAATCAACGAGCCTACTGGGATTATTCTGGTTCTGGCTGGTAGCCTGGCGTTTGAAAGCGATAGTTAAAATCTGACCAGTTCATGTGTACATGGACCTATTCCCTTAACAAACATTTTAATTAGGATTTTTAAATACATACTGAAAATGCATTCACACTTCACGGGGTATTTGTACAGAGAGTCATCCGCAGAACAAAAATCCCAGGTTTCCTCAATCCCATTTCTTTGCTATCCTAAAGTTCCTTTAAAATATGTTTTCCAAACTAACTTTTTATTTTGAAGAGCAATTTGAATACCAGTCTACTGTGTATGCATTAAAGTAAAGGGGGAAAAATACAGCCTTCTGTGAAAGTGAGTGTTAACAAAATTTAAACTAATGCCTTAATACTAAAACAACATAAATTTTCTAATTTGCAACCCAGGTGCACACTTGAAAAGTAACACTGTGCTAGAGAGATGGCAGAGGGAGAAGATGATTCACAACTGAAATAAAATCGGTTTCACAATTATCCTTTCAAATTTCAGCTGCAATTTAAAAAAAAAAAGCTTTCAATATCAAACTTCCTGCTAGAGTTAGTAGGCATGCAAACAATATTTATGCAATATTTCACTATGAACATTAGATCATTAGATGAGTGTTAATATCCTTGTGAGGTGGCTAAAATATGCTGGACAGTTAGAAACCATTTCCAGTTTTCAGAGTTTTTACTTTTAACATTTCCAAATGTTACATGATTATGTCCCGATCTGTTCTATTTTTGACCCAAAGGTATTGGCTAATTTAAAGGAATATGTTACTGGTCTTAAAATAGAAAGAAAAGGAGAAACATACTTTTCCAAAACTTCCTTTAAATTTTCCTCTCAGTTTACTTAAATTGGCTGAATTGCAACAGTTTCCAAAATTATCTTGTTAGATCAGCTAAATTAAAAATAAGTGTTTATTAACACAGACTAAATTTGAAAACAAATCACTTACATGCAGTAATCGCTTGAATGCAGCAAGTGATGTGTATATATAATTCTTCCTGCCAAACTGCAAGCTAAAACCCTAACCACGAAATCTCTCCCTGCACCGACAACTGGGTCAGAAGTGTTAGAGGATCTAAGTAACTGTAGGCTTTCAATGCACATAAATTATTAGGGCTGTAACCATGCTGTACATGACGCCAGTGGCTGAGCCCCAAGTGTAATTCCCCTTCCTATCCCTTTCAATCTGTGAAAGCCTCTAACTTCAGCTGTAGCTCCCTTTAGCCAGATCTTGCAACCATGGGGGAGACTGGGGTCAGAACCAGGTGACAAAGGCTGGCTTACCTCTAACGTAACACTCACGGGGGAAAAACAATCAGTTGAGAACAAACTAACAATGCAGATTTTAAGGACCTCTCAGATGCTGAGTATCTGCGGAACTATCAAAAGGTATATTCAGAAAAAAAATTAGCCAGGAAAAGAGAAGAGACATCTTTGTCTTTATATTCCCTATCCTTGGCTTTCTCACCTTATGTCAGAGGGGAGGAATACACTCACAAGTGCAGGACTCTGCTGAGGGGCTCAGACACACTGCTGGCCATGGACAACAGCAAGTGGTGCAAGCCCATGTGTGTACATCTACAAGCACAGCCACAGACATATCCACTAGCCTACAGTGCTTGGTTGTCTGGTTTTTAGAAAACATTAAAACAATAAATACACACCCATCACAAAAGTAGTATTACTTAGAAAAACTTTCCCCCCCATTGATTTTTAAAGGCTGTAAATACGCCTCAGTGTCTTTAAAAATAACTCCCATGCCGATCCAACAATGCCAACACTGTCGTTTTGGTAATGTTCTTAAATATAAACATATATTATAGGCATTTTAGATATTCTGAAGAATAACTAATAGCGGCAGATTACCTATGAGATCCCTGGATGCTCATCAGAAAAATGCATCAACTAGATGAAAAACTACCAGGTATAGAGGGAAGATAAATGAGTTTAGTTTAATCTAAATTCAGCCCATGCCTGTACATGTGTGTGTACACATACACTCAAAGTGGTCTAGACTTCCTTGAGAGAAAAATGCAATAGAGAGAACCTGAGGTAAAAGAAAATTGCAAGGGTGCAGTAATTTGCAAGAGAAGAAAAGGAATGATTCTAAACAGAAACGTAACCCTTTTTTTAGGATTATTTTAAAATAGTTTTAATTTTTTACAAAATTTTTGAAATGTTTTCATTTTATTTGTTTCTAAAATTAAATGAAATTTGTTAGCTGATAATTTGAAAATTCTTTTAGCTTAATTGTCATTGGGGATAAATTAATTTTGAGCATCTATTACGACAATTACATACAGCTACATTTTCAACTCTAATGCATTTTTAATAACCTTCATCAGCTAGTGATTTGAATTTCAAATTTCCTTCTATGAAGAAGTAAAAATTAGATAGTTTTGTGCTAATTTTCATAATAAATTGCTCTTTATTTACGTTGCAAACCCTCCCTTACTCCAAGTAAATCAAAACCTTAAATGAAACTTAGTACTCATAAGACTTATTACATTTCATCTCCCTTTATTAACAGAAAGCAAATTACAGACGCAAACCTGTTGGCCCTCCCTCATACACCATAACCTGCTGTTTGTACCTATCTGCTTCCTTTTATAGCTACTGCACAAGGGTCTACGCCTCTTCCCACTTCCACAGCAATATGGTAAACATTTCCTAGCGACACAGACACATAATTCATAGTAGCTTCAAGGGAAAATGTTGTCATTAGTGAAAAAAAAAAATCCTCACGTAACATTTTTTTACTAGTGTTATAAACTGCAGTCTAGATAATTAGGTCTTTAACTTTCATCATGAACTTTTATTATTTATGTAGTGTACCTACTTTCTACACTTGAATAGTGAAAATAGGTGCACAAAATACTGGAAAAAAAGACAAACGCAGAGTCAAGTGCTGAAGGCTAGGAAAGGAAGACCTCAATATTACTTTGATTGCTAGTCCCATAGGCCTAGTTTAACATTCTCCTGTTGTTTATGGCAGTGGGCCCCACTGGGTCCGATTTATGGTCTTCCTACCCTGTATCTTGCAACATATAAATACCTTTATGTTTAATGGCACCTATTCTATACATATTATGATACACATTGTCGTAAATATATGATTGCATTTGATTTTTCATAACTATTTTTCACCACAGTCAGAATAAATGATGAATATAATTCTGGTAAGTAGAAGCTTTATAAATTTTTTTGACTGTCATAAATTCATAATGTTTTTCTGACTTGATGGTACAACGTAACTTCTCTCAGGGTTCTTCTGTAATGGTCATCACACAAGTATAATTCACACAGATGGTTTCACAAATATTAATTTTCTTTTACACCTTCCTTGCTTCTGAGATGTGTGGATTATATTGGCAGGGAAGAAACAAGGAATTGCATGGTGAAAACAAATAAAAGTCAAAAATTGAAAAAAAGCCCTTTAAAAAAGCCCTTTAAACTTTTAATTTGAATTTAAGATATCCAGATTCCACTTTTCACTTGCATTAAAAAGGAGAGTTTGGTTAGTGCAACTCTCTTTTTTATGCTAGCTCAATCCATTCCTCTTGATTTCCCCCGAAGGACCAATGAGGATGCGCTTCAGAGACTTTAGTTCCAGTCTCTCCCTTCCTAAGTGCCTATACCCCAGCTTCATCGGGGTCCCTGCTACTGAAACCCTCTCTTCCAAACACATGCTCTTCTTATTTCGGAACTGGCCTCTCCTGGGCCATGTCTGAGAAGTGAACAGCTCCCAGCTGCTGGAACAAATGAGGTAGTGTTATTGGAGAGCAATTTACTTGGGTGTAAAAACCTGAACAATCCCTCCTTGATTTCTGTTAATGTGCACCTGTCCTGCTGCACAGACTTTCTTTACCAGGTATAGTTGAGCTGAAGCGACAGACCACGTCCTTGCTCTTTGCTTCCTTGTTCACCTTCTTCTCATTGTTGGGATTGTTATCTCTGCACCAGTCTCCCTGACTTTGTGCAGTCAATTAAAATAGATTTATTACTCTTAGTAATATATATTTTCTTCAGAATCTTCCCATCCCGTTCTTTGCTTCAGCATTTCTCATATCAATTATGTGAGCAGCCAGCTTTCCATCAACCTTGGTGTTTCTTACAGCTATCCAAAGGATAAGGTGCTCTCATACAGTGCCAGAACATTTATTCCTTTATTTTTCCCCCATGCTCTAACATTTGGTCTATTTCTTCTCTTAAGTTTTAATTCAACAATTTTCCTTTCCATGCAACCAAGTGCCAGAGGATATACATACAGAGAATGGCTCCATGATCTCACCTCAAACACCTGTCCCTGTACTAGTCTATAAAAATGACAAGTAGTTCTTACAGTGAATACCAGTCTTTAGCCCTTAAAGAACTGGGGGAAACACATTTCATTACTCAGAAAAGAAAATTATCTGAATTTCCATCACATTCAAAGCTTTACAGATGACATGAAACATTTTAGCTGTCAAAGTCAGAAGTGTTTCTAAAAAATATGCACAAAATACAGGTTTGCAAGGCTTTAAACTTTGCCAAAACATGGCTAGATTTCCATGGCAAAAGCAGAATATACATAACTGACACATAGACCACCATATGCTCTACTGTAAAGCAGTAACACTAGAGCAGTTCGAAGAAAAGTTCTCCTGAGACAGTTTTAAGAGAGACTAGGAAGATTAAGTATATTTTTTCCATCACTGAGATATACTCAGGAGAGGGCAAGACCAGTTTGACACAATACATGCAGGACAGGGATACATCAAGAGCTAGTAGCAACTTTAGTGACATAGTTCACAGAAAAGTCCGTGTTGGATGGAACCCCTGGAGGTCATCTGCTTCACCTCGAAAGCAGGGTCTTTAGTTAGGTTACACAGGGTCTTGCTGAGCTAGGTCTTCAAGATTTCCAGTGAGGAAATACTGACCTCTCTGCTTAGCCTGCTCTCGTGTTTAGTTGTTCTAAACATCAGTTGGCTATCCTTTTTTTATTCTTTATATCAAGCTGATCTCTCCTGAAGTAACTTCTGCTCATTGCTTCTTGTCCTTCCCCTGAGCATCTTTGAGAGCACTTCAGCCACCTTATCAAAATTGGAAGGCTGTGATTAGTTGCCCTCAGGCCTTCTTTCCTCACTAGTGCAAATCTACTTTCTCCAGTCTTGTCCCAGGTTCTCCAACCTCCAACTTCCTCACTGACACTCTCTGGGGATTTTCCTGTCTTGAATAGAGCAGTGAGGGGACCAGAATAAGGCACAATATTACAGGTCTGGCTCAGTACAGAGAAGCCTTCCAGGCTGAGAGTCCTCACGCTGCTGCCCATACTCCTCCCGAGGCTTTCCAGGACATGGTTTGCCTTCATTGCTGCCGCACAGCTGGCTCAGCTCAGCTCACTGCCCAGCTCACTGCCTAACTCACTGTCGAGGATCCTCAAGGCCTTTCCAGTGGAGCTGCACTCCAGACATTCAGTTCCCAGCCTCTTTTACTGCTTTGGTTAAAGGCTGCAGGTGCAGGACTTCTTGTTTAGCTTTCTAGAGGTCATGAAGCCCCCAGTCCTGGAGATATTCAAAACACAACCGGACATGGCCACGAGCAATGTGATCTGACTGATGCTGCTTTGAGCAGAGGATTGAACTAGATGGCTCCAGAGGTCCTGAATTGTTCTATGGTTCAATGACATCTTGGAAGTTTTACATTTTATTTTTTTTTCTCCTCCTGCTGAAATGTTTAAATGTTCCTCCCCTATCCAAAATTATTTTTTCCAAGAAAAATGTTTGGTCTTGCAGCTTCTTTTAATACTTAATATAATGGGAATACAGGCTTCTATTTAAACAGCTGATTTATAAGAGCAGAGTGTCCCTTTTGCTGCCAAACTGCATACACACACTCAACTACTACTACGAATTCACTGTAATAAAGTGTACATGGATCTTCATATAAGAATCACCACTAAGAGGTCTTGGTGTTGCTTTGTGTTAAAAGTTGAGATTATCTTTACTTTTCCTACTGTTATTTCCCTCCTTGATACTTAGATTCAGCCACTGATGCCACTTTTGAGGAATTCAACACCGTACGTTGACAATGCTTTATTTAACCTGTGAATTTACACTTCAAATAAATACATTGTCACTCAGAGGTTTAGATGGATGAATGGATACAGGAAGAGACTCATAGGATCACTTTTGCATTTTATGGTTCATATTTGTAGCACCTCGAAGTCCTGTCAGCATGCTCAACTTGTAGATTTCTTCATTACATTGTTACGGAAAGAAGATATTATTGCATTAATATAATCTTTGTTGAAAAAGATTTTGTTTTATTAGTTTGTATGCTGCCCTTTGATGTGCTCAGACTCTAGTAACAGCTTTATTACCAGCACAGCTCCAATTATTCTTGCAATTTGCTTTCTGGTACACAGAATGCTTGCTTTGAACAACCATGTTGTTCAAACACTTCTATATTTTAAGAGGCATCTGATAATTACTGCAAATCTTTTTGTTTGGTGTACAGAACTGTAGTAATTTTGGTAACAGTTATTCATTTAAATAGGGTTCATTTTAATCTCACTGGCTGAGTAATACCAGCCTATGGAAGCAATGTCCTTCATAACCTTCTCATACCAGCCACATGATTTTGCGAGAAGATATTACTTGAAAGTGCTGTAAACAAATATTTGAAGATAATTACATGTCAAAACGAGGAAAAATTAGGATATAGTTTTCAGGAAGATTTAGTTATCTCTGCTTTGGAAGACTTGGCAAAATAGGGATGTAAAACCAAAGAAAGTACATTTGGGCACCTCTTTCAACCTCAAAGAGCGAAGAATTACAAAAAGTAATTGTTAAATTCTTAACTATTTGCAGATAGAAACTTGCAATATATTATTCAAAACTAACATAATCACACACATATTCAGTGGGTTCATAAGAAAATACTACATTGAGGTCTTATTTTGTATTTTTCTGAAAGAAGTTTTGGGAAAAAAAAATACCATACTTTTAAAGAACAACAGTAAGGGGAGAAGAGGGAAAGAAAAAAGTGTTCTAAATCTGGGATGGTTTTTAAAGCAAACACATCTGTGAATGTGACCAGATCTTCACAAGGTATTCCTATTTAGCTTTCATCAAATACGAATTTTTGAGTGAATTTAACCAGATGAGACAATAAAGACTTCTTGAGGAACTATAGATCAACTAACAAACAGTAGAAGCAGAATGATCAACAGAGCAAAACCAGGCAGGTTTGAATTTGAGATTTTTAAAAACAGACAGTGTAACAATCATACCAGGAAAAAAAAAACTGCAGAAGGGGAATTTAAATAATATTTAAATTTAGAGGCAAATCAAGTGTTTTAATATATCTTATCACAAAAAGCACAAGAATTAACCCTAACACATTTTGATGGCTGTTTGTCCACCTTTCTTTTTAAGAACACCTTTGCAGCTGAGAAACAATGCAATACCATGAGAAATAACATGCCAGATTATAGAAGTCCATAAGGAGACTTGCACAACTTCTGATTTGTAGTGAACATGAGCAACATAAGAGTCTGAAATACTCCACAATAAAACAGGACTCTTGGACTAAACTGGAATAAGCAGCAGGCTAGTTCACATTTCTTTAGCAATAAGAATCTTTATTTAGGCAACTTGGCAGTGGCAGAGAACACCAAGGAAAAGAACAAACCAGAACAACCCAAAGGTAACTAAGTGGAACCAAGGAGAGAGAAGTTCTTATAAAGATTACGACAATGCTACCATACATAAGTATTTTTATTTTTCATTTCAGGGCTGTAATTACATTTGAGAATTGTATGAGCTAGCACATATATGACCGTGGCAAAATTCAGTGGTTTTCAAAATTATCGGGAATTCACTTATCCTGAATAAGCATCTCACATTTTAATGTTGTCTCAGGTAGAGACTAGGAACTGTGCTGTAGAAGAATAAGTATCTTATTGTTCCTGAATACCGTGTTCTTAAGCACAAAGAGAACCTGTCCCCTCCTTCCTCTTACCAAACAGGACTATCTGGCTGTGTGCTTGTGAGCACATGTGCACAGGACACCTTAATGCCAAGAAGTGTTCAAGAAGCTGATGTAGCAGATATAAGAGCTTCCCATAAATCACTGGGATTGCATTGCACAAGTTTCTTCACGACAATCAACCTATGAAAGAAAATTTTAAGGTATCTCCTATTGTGTGGCCCTGGCCACAAATTTAATCCAGTAGATTACAGTTAAAAGGCTACTGCTGTTCTTTTTCTTGATTATTATCTATTTTTGTGGACACATATTATATAATGTGCTTAACACCATCTGTCCCATACACATTTTTGACTATGAGAAGTCATTGCTAAAATGTTTTGCAATTTATTTCCTTTTGCATTTGCACATTTATATAAAGCACATCATAATCGAACATAATGACAGGAAAAACAACATAAATCTAAAAATCTTATCCTACTTTAATTTTGCTAACTTAAAACTCAAAACCTTAGAGATAGCTGTTGTTTACACAACACAATCTTAACAGAACAGTCTCTCATACTGGGGGGACTCAAGCAGTAAGTCTTGATTTCTATGCCAGATGTCAGCTATTTATTTATTTGAAGGGTAAGCACACTAGCACTGACAGATTCAAGCTTGTCTTGCTCCAAGACAGCTATATCTTGTCAGAGACAGACCCAACCCACAACACCTTCACTTCATGTGAAGGCTATTTAACTTATAAGTGATGAGGAAGCATGCATGAATGGAACTGGAAATTTTACAAGGAATGGAAGAATCCTTATTTTGGTATTTATGGATTACCATTAGTAATTCAGCTATATCATCCTTAAGTGGCATTTGGGCTCTTAAGTAACTCTGTTCTCTGTGTAGCTGGGCCTGAAGAACCTATGATCAAGTTTATAACACAAAGACATATCTACAGAACCCTCCCTCACATACCCACAACCAGAGCATGTCACTTTTCTCTACAGTAAACCCCTGAGTGAAAGTGAAGTGCTTATTTCTACTCTCTCTCCTGCACATTCGCTTCATAATCTGGGGTCTTTGGCAAGGTTTTTGATCCTGTTGGGTCAAAATCTATTCTGGTTAGTTGCTCTTCAAGCTCTACTTTGCTCTTTCTAATTCTGCTTTAACAATTAATTGGCCAACTGTGTAATGCTTTTTCTAGTTCATTTGGATACACTCCAGGTTTGGACATTTGATCTCTCATTTCTAGTAATCTTCACGTTGCTACTTAACCATGTTGACTTTCTGCAATGTTCCTGAAAGCCTCTCCTAATTGGGTTATAGGCCCTGGTACTGCCTGATCAGTATGTCTCCAAAGCATGAAAAATTCACTTTTTATATACATTATATCTTCTATTACAGAAATAAGAAATCTTTTTTATTTATGCTCTCTTTTAAGTTGGTAAAGCTGTGGTGTCTTTTTTTGGTCTTTTCTGACAGTATAGGGGTGGTTACCAAGAACATACCCACCCCTGGCATGGATGCAGAGCTATTGCTATTTTATCTTCTCTTCGGAGGGAGCAATGGGAGTCAACACAGCTGTTCTGCACAACCTCTGCAGTGAATGTTCAAGGGAAAACAGAACAGCTAAGCTATAAACTTACCTGAGCAAGAGTGCAATGATCTAAATTTACAGTAATGAGAAGTTTTAATTTGATACCAGAAACTGCAATGAACAGATGAGGTCATGTTTTGGCTAATGAATGTAATATGCACTGCTGCTGTCAGGAGGCACTTGTCTAGGACTAATGCCATTACTGCTATTTATAGTAAGAAAATTACTATTAAAAAAAACCCAACACCAAAACAATGCACAGCAGCGATTCACAGAATTACAGAATAGCAAACAAACCCATACATAGTCTGGATACTGAGCGGGGGGGAGGGGAATAACTTTTCTAAAGAGGACAGCTTTTTTACTCATTAATGACTACTTACTTAGCATATGTAAACCAGAAAATCTCTATTTTTAATTGTCTTAGCTTTGTGTTAGCAGTTCTGGATTTTTTCCTTTGTTTAGCCCCTTCTATAAATCATGTTGCCCAGTACACAAGTTTATTACATAAGTATAGGAGATATACAGTCATCTGGGTAAAATACTTTAGAGAGGAATTTCATTTAATCCTCATTCCAAGCTCAAACATGGAAAAGTAGAGACCTTGATGAGTTACTTATATCGGGGTACTGTTTGTGATCCTGAATATTGATTTGAACACAGATAAATCAAAGATATTAATTTTTGTTATATATCGGGGTACTGTTTGTGATCCTGAATATTGATTTGAACACAGATAAATCAAAGATATTAATTTTTGTTATATTTCCACTTCAGATGTAAAATTTTCTTCTATATCTCTGCATAAGAAGGCTAAAAAAAATTGCACAATACAATCTAGCTCTGTGCTACTGCTAGGCCTTCTCCCAAGGTAACCGAGACTGATCTGAAAGTCTGAAGGACATAGGTTCTTAGAGAAACACAGTGCATTCTGAGTACCCCTCTACACAAACCCCTTCTACTACTTACAAAGACATTGTACAGGGAAAAGTATCTCAGGGTCGATATATCTAGTCTTATATGAATATTAGTAAGTGAGCAGAGCCTTTTGTCCCTTTATGCATATTGTCCTTTCATAAGGAGTCAGGCTAGCAACTTATATTTTAATCTTTCTTTAAAAAGCACCAGGTCTCAGTTCTGCAATATTTAGTATTTTTTTTCATTGATTCTCAGTGTTCATAGTTAATCTTCAACTTTTCATACCATATGCCCTCTTTATATTTTGTGCTTGAGAAACAAAATGGAGAATTTCAAAACAGGGCTAATAGTTTGCACTGACTGGAGATAAATATGCATTTTGAACAACTTCAAAATATAACAAACCAATAAACAGCTCCAGAAAAGAAAGAAAGAAAATCAGGGTATTTTCATCCAATACCAGCAATCAAATAACTAAATTTGATCCTATGACAACCTGCACTATTCCCTCAATAGTCACACTCGGTGACTATTCACAGCTCATGCACATCTACTTCACCACTATTTTATTTATCAGAATGGAGGCAATCGAGAATAATCATTATCAAATAATAAAATGTCCTGCAAAAAAAATCAAGCCAGAGAATAAGATTCTGCATTTCTATTTTGTGATAATATACCTTCAGAAATGATTTCATGGCTTTACTTGAAAAATGGGTATAATCGAAGTGAACAGATACAATTCCTCTTTCTCCACAGACAGAAACACATTATCCTTTTAAATAGGAAAGCGTATCCATTTCTTTCTCTTTCCTTCCTATCCTCATGGAGTGGAATAAGAGGGGAAAAAACAGATGAAAAAGAGTAACACCCCTCCTTTCCATTTGCAAAGGGCGACTCTTCCATCAATACTATGACATGCAGCTGCATCTGTATCTGTGTTACTTTCTTAGCTTCTCAAACAATTCCTGCATTTCATATTATTTTTCTACAATGATGGCTGTTGACAAGCAACATATAAATTCTTTCTGAGTCCTTTTACACATTAGGTATGCTGTAGGCGTAACAGGCGCAAAAAAGAATTAAAAAAAAAAAACAACACGAAAACTTCCCCAAAGCCTTGCAAAAAAGCTGTGGCCGCATCAGAAGCCCACGTTGGAGCAGGCTCCTGGCCTGTGGACCCACAGAGAGAGGAGCTCATGATGAAGATGGTTTGATGGCAGGACTTGTGTCCCCACAGGGGACCCACAGTACAGCAGTCTGGCTACTGGAATTTGTAGTTTCATGGTAAAAACATCACACCTGCCTTGAAGAGATCTGGGCTTACATTAACACTTTTTCACTGCCTGCTGTGTGGCACTTGGTTAAGCCATCTTTGTGTTTCAACTTGACAGGTTTAATGGAATATCTAACATTGATATGGCATAAAGCTAACAGTGACTTGATAGAAGACAATAGGACAAGCACAGATCCCTGCCCTGTTTTAGAATTAGCCAACATGAATTCTACTGACAGCCTTGGGGGGGCTGATAATAGTAAGTTACAAGACAGAAAGAAGAACTCATGCTCAAATATCGTTTCCCACCACAGAAGTGCGAGAGACAGAGAAAGCAGGGAGTATCTCATTCAGTGAATCTTGATTTTTTACTGCTAAAAATCCTTTTTGTTGATAGAGCTTGAAAATCCTGAGTTCTGGGAAAAACCTTACACATTCGAAGAGTGTCACCGTTACAACTTAGGCACGTAGCATCTTCAGAATTTGTTTGATATTTAGCTGACAACTACTGATTAAACATTTGAATAAGCAGCCAATTTTACACATTTCCAAACTACTAGAGCTTAAATTTAAAAAAATATCATTTGGTTGCTTCACAAACGTTGAGGGTTTTGTACTCATATGGAAAAAAGCAGTGTGATATCTCACCTGCATCACTGAGACTTACAGATGTTTTACTGTGCTTTTATTGCCAGGATTAGGTTTTCAACAAGATTTCACTGTATTGTTTGCAAACCAGACATACCAAGAACACACTCGTCCCCAGGAAGAGTGATACAGGCAATGCTTCAGTTCACAAGAAAGGCATGACTTACCTTGTGAAAGTTCCTGAAATATGCTGCCTTCTCATCTGGAAATTTTTCTAGCCTCCTGGGTCCTTTACTGGAAGCCTTCTTGAAAACCAACCAACAACGCCTAAAAATCTGTGAACAAAATCAATTGATTCCATTAGTTTTTCTTTAAAGGTGGACACTATTACAAATGCATTCAGTTACAGAACTGGCTTAGTAAGAAATTTTAAAATGACAGTGTTTTACTTTAAGAGTCTGGAAAATCCTGACAGCATCAACTATTTATACACAAGTATACCAATTTGTCAATTTATACATATTGATTGCCAATCCTTTGTAAACTTTTTTGCTTCAATTTCTGTCATCACTGCCAAAACTGACAATTCCTGAGACGCAAGTAAATCCATGAACTTTGACTACGAAAAGCATTCTAACACTGTCATTAGAGAAAGTTCTTTCAAATATCACTCCACACATTTCTAGCTTTCACATTTGTCTGTCCTCTTTTTCTATGAGAGGATTGATACCATTGAGAAACATTCATTGCAGCTTTTAACAGAAAACAGTAATCACCTTTAGCATCATTGTGTGCACAGAAAAGAAAACATAAGGTTGAAATAAGAACTAATGCGACCATTTCTGGATAACAACATCTAGTTCTCTCAGTTCAGTGACAAACTTTCTAAGGAAAAACTATGCAGATTAGTAAATTTTGGGAACATGTAGTGAAAAATAAAATCCTCCTGAAAATTTTAATGAGAAAAATGCCAGATTTTGCTTAAAAAGCATTGTTAAACAACAAGGCAACAAGGGTACTTTATTAGACTACCTACCAAGCATTCTGATCATATTGCCATAACCAGAACTTTAAAATAAGAATTGAATTATCAAATAATCATACATTTGCAGTTCAAAGAGAAGCTGATTAATGATAATTCTCTAGACTATATTATGAAAGTAAGAGATTAGATATCAATCTAGTTTTACGATCTATGATAGCAGTTTACTTCATTCTTCTTTCCAGTACTTGGACAGCTCTATAAACAATACCATATGAAATTTTATATTATTATTTCAAGGATGCATTGAAAAAAGTCCCATACACAATACTAGTTAATGATTCCACTGGCTATACATGAAGAGCCTTAATTCAGTACAAATTCTCCAAAATTTAATGACACAGTACAAGAAATACAGTACTTTTAAATTTGGATCAACCATATCTCCCATTACCGAAAAACCAGATAATTAAAAATACCAAGGAAATATGAGCAGGCAGAATTTTCCCCTCAGTCTGCTGTCTAAACTGAGTACAAGCAGAAAATGTAGTGTCATTAAAACAATTCATCTTAATTAACCACATTATCATATAATACTACTGACATTATCCTGTTGCCACTATCTAAGATGAATGTTATCAGTCAAAATAAGTGTTTTCTTTTAAAGACCTACCATTGGCTACAGTATTAATATGTTTAGTTATGAGGAGTTTTAGAAGAAAACATGGCATGTAATTAAATCCTTTGCAAGTATACTTCTCACAAAGCATAAAACTTTTAGGCTTTTTCTACCAAGGTTGTAAAGTGGCAACTGTACAACCGTACTTTCTATCTCAGAAATTACTTCACCTATCCTGAGGGAAAGCAAAGACAATATCATATTTCCTGAAAAAAAATGACATTACACTTTGGGACATCATAAACCATCTTTATTAGACAGTACTTTCTTCAAATAACATCTTGGCAGTGTTGGAACTTGACTTTACCAAAACTACAGCACTGCTCCCACAGTTATTTCTTGATTAAACATATTAACTATACACAGTTTTGTAGTGTGAAAAGCTCCACACACAAAGATATAGAATATTCACACTATTTTGATCTTACTAAAAACAGTAGCACCAACTGTCCAAAAGGGACATATTTATTCATTTAATAAAAGTGTCACTTTTAATAATACTCCTGGCTCTTCTGGGATCTTGGGTGGTTTTTTTAGTCTATGTGTAGTTTCAGTTCATTTCTCTTCCTCTGAGGATAGTCTTTTCCTAGGAAGTTCTTTATCAAGGTAAAAACCACTAGCTTAATTTCAGACGTTTTCTTGATTTCCTTATTTTCACTATGTACCTTTAATGTCTTACAGTCCTCAAAAAATTCTCTTTAGAAAAGCCAGACCAACCCAAGTCATCATCTGTGGTGGTGGGTTTAAGCATAGCCATAGAATCTGTATTTTACAGATGACCTGAACTTTTGACAGCTGGTGATAATGAAACAGATATTTCGTGTTAATTAACTTAAGTTTTTCAAAGGTTGATGGAGGGTTTTTTGGCTTGTTTGTTTTTTGTTTGTTTGTTTGGGGTTTTTTAATACATTTTTTTAATGTGTATATATGGGACAGACGTATTTTGTTGCAATGTGAAGTATTGGTTAGATCCAGTACGTTAGAAATATCCCTAAAAAAAGACCACAGTCAAGGATTCAGATCTCTCCCTGTGAGGATGAGAACGTTTTGTAGATCAAAGGTCATCTAATGCAGACTCCAAAGCACTTCCTTTAGTGACAAATGAGCAGGTTCTCCTAAATGACAGCTTGAGTCTTTTTTTCACTGGATATCAATTCGGGACAGCGTGAAAGTGAGTTTGAGGGTTTGCAGATAAGCTGATGAAATTCTAGAGGAAGAGTTTGACCTCCTTATTACTGGGAACTACCATCAAATACTAGGGCTAGATGCTAGTTATCTTTAAGGATGCTCCTCATCAGGCCTTTTCACAAACTGCAGAACTGAGATGAATTCAAAGGCTTCAGCATACAGACCGCAGAATGAACAGCCTTTGCTTTTAAAGAACACTGAATAGCAAGAGGAGGGAAACATAAGTTTGTCCTTTAGACTGCAACTGCTTCAATTTATTGGCATCTGTTTTTTCCAGACCTTTAAGAGGAGAGATCTGAAGAATGAAATGGCCCAAAGAGAACTCTTGATATTCTATCTACATAGGCCAAGATACAGCCTTGCATTTGTATTTTATTTTTTGCAACCTAATTTTAATGCTGGTATAAACATATACAGTTCCATTGCATTTCAGTAGCATTTTACCTTATTATGCCAACAGACACTTTGTATCTTAGTGTTTGAAAAAGCATTAGCATATGAATTTACCTATAAATATGAATAAATAGGTGCAGATGTGAGCACATAGCAAACAAACATTTGCCTTTCATAAGGCACTTCATTGTTATACAGAAGCCTACTCAATTATTCACGAACTGTGAGATACTCTTTTATCCCTGGCCTACTTTAGGATGCCATTGGCTGTAATCAAAACTTCTGAAAGACTTCTAAAGTCCTCAGATAATTGAGGAAGCCATTGTGAGAGAAATCAGCATCAGCCCTTTCAGAACTGAGAGAATTAGAACCACTCACGGTGTTGTCTCCATAATACTTAGTATTTCCTGTGAGACTTTAGTGTCTGTTTTCCGCATGGGCTTAGTTGAAGAAATGCCAAATATTTGATCATTTAATCAGGGTTACATCCTTGGATGAGTACTCACTGTTCAACAAATACGATTTTAAAATTTTGTATCAAGGGCAAACAACACAAAGTCTACCCCATGCCATTGCTTTTTTTACTGGAGAAATTCAGGAAGATGGCATTAAGCACATGCTGGGTTTAGGTTTTCTTTTATTACTGTATCAATTAGAAGGACAAAAACTTGTTCATTACAATCTTGAGAAGGATTCTATTGAAACTACCTGCAGAGCCTTAGGCATAGCAGAACCTCTTTAAACAACATCCTTCCTATCTCAAGTTTTACAAGATGGACAAAGCACAAAAAAAAAAATTCCTCCGATTCTATTACCCAGGATGTTGTGCAATTATGTATCAGTAAGCCACGGCAGTAACTCAGCACACTTGTGGTCTGGTGAGAACTGATTAGGTTGCCCCTTGCGATATCATGTGGGAATGATTTTGATTACAAGCTTGCGGGAGAGAGCAGCCTCTTTCCTAAAGACGGACCCTGAGCAGACTCATCTTGTTAGTGAGAGAAGACGATTCCAGAAGGTGGAACAATATAACCTTATCACCCTGCCCCCCCAACAAATGATTTCTGAAATCCTTCCAGTCAGAAATTTGACTTCCAGTGCTGATACATTTCTAATAATCTTCAGAGATCCTTTCTTTTATATTTTACTTGAAACATTGCAACAGACCAATTAATTATGAAATGTCTGCATAATCGTTTTTCCATACTTTTTCTTCTTCTTAATACAGTACACTGCTCAGCTCACATTCTCAGCATGATCATATTTCTTAATATTCTTGACTAATATATGCAAAAATTTGGCCTCTGAATGGGCCATTACTTTTCATGCTCACATCATACAGTTCTGTTTTATTGTAGCCATGGCTGTTCATAACAAATCCATTAAAATACATATTGCATGAAATCCACTGGCTAGTTTTTTGGTGGTTTTTTTTCAGAAAGAAAAAAAATCATTTTCCTTTCTCTAAAATAATTGGTTTACAGTGGAAATCTTATGTATGATTTTCCATTTTCCGGAGATTTCCAAGGCCTTTTCCTAGTCGTTTACAATAAACGCTTTTGAGATTCACATTTCTTTTTATCCACAGCTGTAGCCAATAAATCTTTCCCAGTCATCACTAATATTTAGAGAAGGGATTTTTATTGACAAGTTTCTACACATTACTCCAGAAATTTCACACTCAAAACACCCAATACAAAATCAGAAACAAAAGAAAATCCCCCATCCTTTTTTTTTCAATAAAGTTACAACACTATAAGCTTTTTTACCCAAACTACTTTAGATGTTCTGAAATCTCCCTGCACCCATCCAAAAGACAGTACAAATGGCAGCTTTCTTGGGTATACTGGAAAATCATCTAATTTTCTACCACTAGCTGTAGAAACATTTGTCTCTTGAGAGAAACAGCAATGAGTCAGCTCCTAATTACTAACAGAAAACATCACTGACCAGGACAGGCACTGAAGCATCACTCATGGGCCTTTTTGCTAGCATAACCCATCCAATTCTCTCCCAGGAAGACAATGACATAATAATATTCAGTTCTGCATTTACATCTCATTATCTGCAGGAAAGGCTAGTTGATTTCTCATCCCTGACTTGCCATGTGCATTGCTCTCCTGTTTGACAAGACAACATCTGCAGTATATGCATTAAAAATACTAAAATATGAATGTGTTCAAGTTTACCTCGCTAGTTATCTCCATTAAAAAAGGATATTTTTTATGGGGTATGCGAGAGAAATGCAGTTTGTTGTGACATTAAAAAAATGGAGTCACAACTTAAAAATATAGATTTCATAGTGAGAAAAATAAAAATAGTTGTCACAGTAAAGTCATATTTAACCACTGTTTTGACACCCACCATTTTTTGGTTCTGTGCATAATTTGGCTAAGGGAGAAGAGACAAGGGGTGACACCTTACTGCTACACTTGTCATACATTCAAGTAAAACTTAAGAGAAATTGAAATGCAGTTATTATCTGTAAAAAGGCCCAGGAGGAAAATGGGAATTCATACCTCAGCCTAAAGACCAAGTTACAGGATCTAAGCTATTGCTGAGTCAATTCAACAGAGAAAAAAAGCCCAAACTACAAACCGAAACACCTCATCGTTGCAATCCACTTACCTGAGCTACCAACAATTGAACAGCTCTGATTTTACCTTTTTGACACCAGAAATGAAATACAGTTCCCACTGTACTAATTGGGTGCATTTTGGGTGGCAAATTTGGATTCGTATGAAGAAGCAAGAGAGGCGGAGCACTGCTGCACCGCACTGAGCTCCCAAATTAGCGCAGAGGGTGCAGAGTAGCAGGGAATTGAGGCCAGTTCCTGCTACTTTACCACACTGCTGGGAACTCACCTATCTCCCAGCACCAGCGCAGAGATACTCCACAGCCATCTGATATCCACCATCCAAACAGGAGAGGCGAAATGAATCCGCAGCCCTGCTCAGAAGCAAGAGGTTACCTGCTCCTGTCAGCAGTGGGGCTGAGACTTTGCCACAAGATACAATAAGCCTTGGTTGTTTTCAATTTTTGTTTCAACTGAGTCTAACCCTCCACCTGCTCTTGCCCATTTCAATATATTTTCTTAAGATGTTACCAAACTATCTACCATAAAGCAATCACAATAAAAGCAAAGCTGTTTAAACTGTAAAGTCAGGATTAATGAATTCCCACAAATACATACCAAAAAAATGACTGGTAGTGTCTTTAATAAGAAATATTGTCTGAAGGTATGCTATGAATACTATCCAGCAGGGAAACATTCCTCATATATGATAACCTTGAATGTACCCTTGAGCTTCACTTCATCATTCAAATCAGGGAGCAAGGTTAAACTTCTACTTTACAGAGCTTGGAACATGACCTTCTGCTACAAGATAGTCAGATAATTTTAGTGTCATAGTTCAAATCCTAAAATTTCTGATAGCATTTTTTTATTACTAATATTTTGCACATTGCAAATCTGCTGGCATTTAAAGTTAGGAATTGAAGAAATAAAGAAACATCTGCTACAAACTGTTTCATCTAAGATTAGATCAATCCTTGTGGGCTTGATTGCAGTCTGACAATTAGGATGGTTAGAGAGAGATGATTAGGGACAATTCACCCAGTTATAGTATACACACGTCATCTTTTTGCTGCCATAACATGCCATTATAGATTCATATAGATGCTTATAATATACTATAATTTATGGTGTTATAGTCACAGCCTATACATGTAATCCATAAAAGGATTTATTTTATTATTAGGGATTTATGTGAAATCAAAGTACACCATAGCAATTTTCCAACTATTCCTGGGCTAGCTAAACTACTCTGCATAATGCAAACACTTTAGTTATGGAATCTGAATGCTTTTTTTTTTATATATGTTTAAAAGAGAGCGGAGGATACATATCTGAACAGATCTGCACCTTGTATTCCCGTGAAAAGTGTTATACAACTTCATCAATCCTTAAGCACCCATAGTTTAAAACCTCACCACTCTTGCTTTGTTTTGAAGCACCATCAGGGCAACTCAAGGGCAGAAGGACAGCCTACTCAAATAATGCACTCCGACTCCATAGCAGTCTGCAGGTCAGCAGAATTTATAACTTATATCTGAATTGATCTCACAGTTATTTAAAACAATCAGTCCCAGTAGCCATTTCTTTTGGCTTTCTGCATCTCTGACTCAGTTTTGGCAAGCCTTAACTGCAGCGATCCTTTTGGAGGAAAACTAATACTGCTCACTTTATGTCTGGCCTCAGAGTTGATGACAAAAAAACCCCCTTGAAACCAGAAGAAAAATTTGGTTTCAACAGTTTTAGCACACATTCAGCAGAAAAATCCCAGATCTTGAAATATTTTTAAAAGAAATTACTATGGTCAAGAAAGCTCAAGCATTTCACTGAGCTTAAGCTGAATGTGCAGCACCTACTTAGGAACAATTATATACCCATGTATATTGATATCTCCTCCTACACATACTTTTCTAACCGTAATCAGAAAAAAATACCAGCAGAGAAAGTTACAGTTTTGCAACACTTGAATATTAAATTTGTGTAAGTTCTCAAACTGAACTGGAGTAGCTACCTTAGTTAACTCATACAAGTTTTTTTTTTAGTGGAAATACCAGGGTTTTTTTCCACTTTTTAAAAAATGTTTTACTTTAATTTGTTACAAGTAAACATAGTCCACTTGAATTTGAAAAACCACAAAGGATGGTTTGATATACTGCAATAGAAAGCAGTATTTAGAGAAGAAAACTAGGACTCCTTTATTTTTAATACTATAAATAAACATAGAAATAATAGAAATATCACTACATTTCTTCCATAGATCAGCTTATTAAGCTGAAACATGGTATCTTTTATGCACTTTTTGCAGACAGTCATCACTTCTTGAAAAAATTAAAGGTATTTATTGTACCTACAAGGGAACTTAATGCTGAGAAACAAACAAGTTACTGAGATAGAATTCTTATTTATGTCTCTAGAAAACAAAATTCAGACTGTAACACACAAGCTGAAATAACACTTTGAAAGATGGTATCTATCAGCTCAGATCCTTAGTACTTTACATTAGGAAGGAAGGGATTTGTGAAATTAAGTGTTAAAAAATCAAACCCATGCAACAGAATACCTTAAAACGAAGCAGAGCTTCAGAACAAAACAGTAATCACAGACATCTGTTCTATACTACCAAGGGGCAAAAACGCAAATAATTTTTACAGCTCCAGTTTAGAGGGTTACAAGCTCAAATTTATCTTCAGAATCCAAAATTATTCCTCAGGTTTACATCAGCTAGATTTTCTAACAGATTATGGAATCACAGAGCAGTTTGGGTTGGAAGGTGCCTTAAAGATCATCTAATAACAACCTACTCCCCACACACACCCCGTGGGGGGCAGGGACCCCTCTGACTAGACCAGCTTTCTCAAAGCACCATCCAACCTGGCCTTGAACACTTCCAGGGATAGGGCACCCACAGCTTTTCTGTTCCTGTGCCTCATTATCCTCACAGTAAAGAATTTTTTCCTAGTATCTAATCTAAACCTACTCTCTTTTAGGTTAAAGCCACTGTCCCTTGTCCTGTCATTACATGTCCTTGTAAAAGTCCTGCTCCATCTCTCTTGAAGGCCCTCTTGCCTCCAGTACCCCTTTAGGTACTGGAAGGTTCTCTAGGGTCTCCCCAGAGCCTTCTCTCCTTCAGGCTGAATAACCTTTACTCTCTCAGCCTGTCTTCATAGGAGGGTGCTCCAGCCCTCTGATCATGTATTTTTTATCTACATTATCACAGACAAACCCATCTTAACAAAGGCATCAGAGTCCTCAGGATGCTGTTGTTTCAACCGATAAAGTAAGTGGAAATTTTGCTTTGCATGGGATTTAACACAGCTGAGGACAGCACTAAGTCAAAAGCATTTTTTGTAAAGAAAAAACAGTGAGAGCTGACTGTAAGTGCCACTGTATATTTATGTAGGTGTATAATTTCTAACAGCAATCAATCCTCAGAGTAGACTAGGAAAGTTAGAGCCTTTTATTCTTTGACACATTTTGGCATTTCAGCATATATTTAGAAAACCTTGCAAACCCAGCCATACTGACATAATGGGTGAAAGCCATCTTGTCTTAGGTTACAATATAAGATGTAACCAAAAGTATTCCATCACCATCTTCATAAGCTGTTAAAACCAGGTGGGGCAGTGTTCTTTGTCTCTTCCATGACACATCCCTGATAACTCCCTCTGGGAGATATCTTCTGTTAATGGGCCTCACTGCATGATTCACAAAATTACATCCTCCCATTGTGAGATGCTCCACCCAGGGGGAGGAACCAAGCATTCCTACCTGGATACAATCTGAGGTTTGGATCACCACACTCAGCCCTTACCTACTGGGTTCCCAGAGAAAAAGAGCTCCATAATCACCACTGGACCTCCAGAAAAGGACCAGACTTTATTACAGTATCACCACTTTGACAGAATCACATTCATCATTCCAACAGGACTGCAGCCACAATTTGATCGGACTGCTACCACCACCCTGACTGAAGAGGTGTCAGGTCGTATCCTGAGTCTGTCAGTTTAAGCTAGTATTTCTGTATTACTGCCTTTATCTTAATTTTCCAATTAAATTGCAATTCTGACTTGGGATCTCCTGCTGGTTTGCTTTCAAACTAGAACACCACTGTAATCTATAAATGACTGTTAAATGCCTGGTCACTCCTCCTGGCACACAGGCATGCATGAAGTGTATGCATCATGTTTATACAGCGAGACTAAACAACATACGAATGCCAGTGTAGAAGAAAAGCTCTTCCAACATATTTTGATACACTGTACCAGAGAACAGGAACAGATTTTAAAAATGGCATTTATCTATGGCATATTCAATAAACCTCTGAAATATCAGGTTGCATGACTCAATCATGTTGGTTTCCTACAAACCAAATTAATCCTTTTTTCTTTATGTAGTTAGATATTCTGCTTTGAATCCCCTTTAAGTACGATGACATGGCCACTAGATTTTATGGAGATATTAATCTTACATAGAAAATAAGGTGCTCTGCAAAACAAAGTCCGCAGCAGGGTTCAAGCAGGACCATACAAATAGTAATGGTCACAGGATGTCTAATTTCAGTGCTGTTTTTCCGGCATTTGAACACCTGCATTACTGTAACCTATAGGTTAAATCTCCTCCTGACAAAGAATCATCGTTATAAGAGATGCTAGCATGCCCCAAAGACCTTCATTACTTCTAACTTTTAAATTAACTGAAGGGGAGGATGATGAATTCACATTTTGTGATGTTGCCTTTTCCTGGTCTTAAAATTAGGAACCAAACATGGTTAGAGGAGAAAAAAGGGTTTTACCTCAGTATATATTTAAGGATCTTTAGGTGCACCACATCCAGGTGGAATGTGCCAAGATGCACACCGACACGCACCCCAGAATGCACCCCCCCGACAGGTCGTGTATACAATTTATAGGCTTTGCGAATTAGCATATCTATCAAAGATTCCCCAGTGAGAGGCTTGAATGAACGCCTCATTCTGAAGAATTCCCCCCTGGATGGGCCTATCTTAGTTTACAGGATATGTTCTAGGGAAGACTTCGGTTTCTCAGGATAGCATAGGGCTTTCTGACCTCCAACTGGAGGCCTCCAGGATGTTTGGTCTCCTGGCTTAACGAAATATGGGGTCTCAGCTAAGTTATCAGACTTCGGGAATTACAAGTATATGGGCTAAAAGCACTAAGGATACATAAAAGCTATATAAAACGGTATATAAAAGAGGTATAAAAGGGGTATATATAAAAAGACAAAAATCATCATGGCATCAGTGGTAAGTGGAAATAGTTAAAAGCTCAGAGTTAGCAAGAATCCTCTGCCACAGAAATTAAATGGATACTAAAATGCAGAAATTCACCGAAATTTTCTTCAATATTTATGCACAGAATTACCTTGAAGTAAAAAAAAACCAAACAAAAATCAAACCAAACACCCAAACAAACCAAGCATCACTTTCTGTGGGTGTTGTAAGCTTCAGATGAATTCAGACAGAAAAATACATATTTCAAACGCTGCTTCATTTGTATAAGTGATTTGCTTTGTACCACTTTTGTGCTACTTATTCTACTATATTTCCTGAAATATATCTCTGGTTAAAGATGTTACCAGTCTGTTATTACAATGCATCAATATGGTAACAAATAAAGATGTAATCCAAAGCAAGAAAAACAAGAGAAGACAAATGCTTTTACACACAACTAAGCGGATTTGGAAGAAAAAGCTATAGCCCTTAGCTCTTGTAACTACCAACACCAGTTCTGTTCAGCTTTTGTTGCAACGGCAAATTTTTAACAGATAAAGAGAGCTTCTGCTCAAAGAAAAATAGCATGAAATAGCTTCCCTCAGAACACAAATGCAGCTGGTATGTTACATTCCCAGACAGGATGTCCTGTGGGGAAATAGCTACTTTAGGGGATTAGGAACCACATTCTTATCACCCCAGGGAAATAAAGCAGAGGAAAAGCAGATGGTTTCCAAACCCAAACTTCCTAAGTCCAAAAGACCATTTTGAATTCCCTGCTCTGTACCTGTGATAGGTCTCCAAAAAATCTGCCCTGAATTGTTTGAGATATTCACCCAAAACGTATTCAGGTAAATCCACAGAATCCATGCTTTAGCGTGCTTTGGCTCAGACCTGAACCGGTAACACTCAAGGCCTCATACATCAAACACGAGTTTCTTCGTTAAAGGAATTACGGTCATCCCATGAGGAAAAAGCCCTCTCAAAACAACTTTCTCACCCCTCCCCCTACTTCCACTGATTATCACCAGCATTCCAAAACTTGTAGGAGCTAAGATTGTCCTTCTATAACTATTTCCCATGGGCAGAAGAAAATTATTAGTCTACCTGACGGATGCTATTTATTTTTATAGTCTCATCAGCTGCTTAGAAATAGAAAGCACATTGATTTTCTGTGCTCTGGGGACCACCTGAGGGCGTGAGCGGGTGGAAGAAGAGGAAAAAAAAAGTAGCATTTCTGGTCAAATAACAGAGTACAAACATCTAGAATGTTGGTTCAAGAGCAGCTAACACAAGTACCTTTTCTCATTTGCTGTATTAAAAGTGCATATAGGACAACAGCAGAAAGTTGTGTTGCTCCCTTCTCCCTTCCTGCCACTCCTGAGAGGGTCTCAGATACAAGATAGGAAGCTGTAATGTGTAGTCCAACATAAAAGAGGATCGGGGTGGGAATACTGTGTGCTCGCACATTCTACCAGAAGCAACATCTGGCTTTGCAGCATTAACTTCTATCTTAGTTGTGAGGTCTCAGTAAGAGTTTAAGACTGAAAATGTAGGTAGCTTGTTACAGATAGGGCTTTATTATATAGTGACAGCAATGACCAAACTCCCAAACAAAAGTAAGTCAGCTTTCTTGTTAAGCAATCTTCCCATGTAAAAAGCCAGCAGAAAACTATGACTACAATACAAAATATGCAGATTTTATGGAAAATACCCAGTAGGTTTAATAGAATGATTACCTTTATTAATAACCACTCTGAGTAAGAACATGCTATGAATCATGAACTACAAAAAAATTTGCCACATTCTGTATTCTGTAAATTCAGATACTGGGAGAGAATGGACTAACGACTTTATTATATTTTTTAGTATTAGAACAGTTAAATAAGTAAAGTGTTATGGCCAACCCTTAGCATCTTCAAGAATTTATGTCTGTGGTAGCTTTTGACTAGCTCACCACAGTTGCTGTCTTACACATGAAGAGTCCACAGAAAGTGCATCTTCTTGACTGATTTTAGTTACAACAAAGTCATGGTGAGAACGCCCAAATGATTTCCAATACCTTAGAATTAAAGTTTCTGATTTGGAGGTGGGGTAGGGAGGAGAGACAAGGAAGTTTTTAGCATAAAATTCAATAAAAGAACACTGGAAATCTCAGTCATCCTCACTAAGCAATTCGGTGTCTGAGAGGTTTTTATATTGGGTATATATTTACATTATCTATGTATCAGATAATACATGCTGACAGCAGCAGATAAATTCTGTCTCTGCATGTTAGTCAACACATATTATGGACATTCTCCAATAGGTGTATATCATAAATAGGTTTCTAAAATCACAGTTATATTTCCAGTATCTCAGGAATTAATCCAAGCAGCTCTTTGCATGTGGTCTTTAAAAGTCTTGCCTTGATACAGACAGGTCTAGTCCAGCACTGCAGAGCAGCAATTGCTACATATTCTTTTTTGCTTTAAAGCATGCACTTAAATGACCCAGCTTGCATACGAACCAAAATAGAGTTAGGTAAGAGTTGGGCATAGATGAATGAGAGAAAATGTGCAAGTCACTGAGCCCTGCCTCCTTCAGCTGCAGAGAGCCACGCAATAGGTGCCTGCTACTCCTTCTGTACTCATCACACAGTTTATATCTAAGAAGATTATTTGAAGTGTGACAGTTTTTCTTCTTGTCCTTATGGTACTGGCTCACTAGGACTGAAATAATTTTCTTTCTGAGGAGTCACAGGGAGAGAAAATACTGGACATTTCACATTCATAACTCTTTTTTTCATAGGTGCTCACTGGCTAATACATAGCCACTACTGTGCTTTGAGAAGACAGTTTTTATTGTGATTTAATTTATGAGCCCTGTCCCAGCACAAATTCTAATTCTTGCAGCTAACATCTGCATGAAAGGATTTTTGCCTTTTACTCGAAATCACTTGTTTTAGCACATTCCACTACTAGCTTTTGTACTTTTACCATATATTACAAGGAATCTAGCAGCAGAGAGCCATCCAGGTGAAGACATGTTAGTTCAATGGAGCATTCACCAGTGAACTCAGAGCATCAGGTCACAGCAAGACAGCCACCATGACACTCAGTAGTCGAGGATGCTGTACCATCTTGCTTTGTGATGGCAGAGGCTTTTGTTCTATTTTTCTTTAGAAGGATCCAACTCTATTCTTCTCAGCACACAATATGTAATTCCTCCTTCGGCTCGTCTACCTTTCAAATTAACAAGTCCCTGGTTCCTACGGTTTTCCCTATGGTCTCCTTAAGTCTGCCCTGCTGGACTCTTAAATGTCTTTCAATAATCACTTTAAATTAGTTCAGTCTTGGTTTATGATAGATTTAAGCTCTAAGACTTCATAAATTAATAAAATATTACATAAATGGAGAAGGCTTATAATGGAAAATTAGCCCTATTTACAGTGATTCTTTTTTTACTTGTTCACAGACTTCTACCTCTCTTTGCTACGTTTCTGCTGCTATTTCTATTGTTGCGTACAACAGGAATTCCTTTTTTCTATGAACTGTCCCCATTCTTTTATTATTAGCAGCACAGCAACTGAAGAATATTATTAGCATTAGTAATTGTCTCACAGGATATGTTTTAGAAGCCTTTAAATCACTTCCAGTTAAAATTAAAGCCATATAATTCTGCCTAGGACTAACTAAATAACTTTGCCTAGGACTAACTAAAATATTTTTGATGGGTTAAGATAATAATTTTTTTGTCCAGCACAAACTTTGGATTAGACCATGTTCTCAGATTTGTTTTAAGAGTCTTACTGCTTATTTACAACGGGATTATTTTAAAAGACAAGTTAAAAGTTCTCTCCCTTTACCCCATGCCTAGAAATAGAAAATAATAGTTTAATTTATTGAAGTATAAGTCTTTGATGTTTTTTCAGGAAAAGGAAGACAAACTATAAAAAAAAAGAATCCCTCAGTGACCATAAGCTAATTCAGTAACACAATACAACACATACTTAATTCCTTTAAGGTCATGCATGTTGTGTCATTCTACTTGTCACTGATCTTTTTAACAACACTACACCGGTTCTCCAGAGACCCAAGTTAATTATACAAGTGGGTGTTTGTTCTAAAAATACACCCACGATTCCTGAGCAGTGGTCCCCAGTCAGCAAGCTTTACTGGGGTGAATGTATACCCTCAAAATGAAAGTAAAGAAGGTGTCAAAATTTAACTCATTTAACTCATTTATAAGCACTCTAAGAGGAAAATTAAGTAGCACACAGAATTTAAACAAAGTATATGTTATTAAAAAATATAAGCACTTGCAAGCATTGCTGGTCGAAATTCTAATTTCTAGAGCAGTACTCTCTGATTTTGCTACAGGTGATTAGAATTTCTTAGAACTGTCATAAGAGATCGTGCATATTTTTTAAGAGAGTGCTTACATTAAGAAATCCATTTTCATATCCTTTTCATTACTGCTGCAGAGAATTCCTGCAAACTGTGAACAGTAAGAGCTTGATATGATGGCTGAGATTATTTTAAAATCACATACTAGTAGTTAACAGTCCCACTCTGAGATGTTGGACTAGCTGACCCCCATGATCCTATGAATAAGTGAATTAGTGACTAAATTCAACCTTAAATGCTCAAATTTTCTTTTAGGGTTACAATTTTCTCTGTGAGGAATTTCTGAGAGAAAACAACCTGGAGATCTCCTTCTCTTAACATACAGCCTTTTTATTCTCAGTTCTGCCCTCTATTCTCTTTAAAACGGGAATTCAACGAGCTGAAGAAAAATTGGTCCACAGAGCCTACAAGAGGTTTTTCCACTTTTACACCCTGGTAGCAGGACTCTCAAGCAAAGGCAATTGTCTATCAAGGACTACTTCTGAAACTCTAGAAAGCTTTAATACAGCGTGCTTTTCCCTTAGTTTTCTCTTTCCACTTCCTTAGTCTTCTCTTCCCACTTCCCCTCCCCCATTTTTATATTGCTACCCTCTTCTCAGCAACAAAACTTTTTATCACATTTTTGAAAAAGTAATTTAGGATGGCAGCTCTTTCCCCTTCCGAGCTGAAACTCAACTTTCTCCCTTCCAAATAAAGGATTTCCTAAAAAGCTTATGTATTGTTAACTTTAGTGAAAGCAAGGATCTTTTAACAATGGGTTCAGCCCACTATATAGAGGTAAAAAATTATTACAATCTCAGGATTAGGGTTCAGCAATTTCTACAGAAAAGTTTAGTGTTGCTTTGACTAGAGTAAGAATATGCATTTTCTTTTAATCTATCAGGCTTTATGCCTCCAAGTTGCATAATTCTCTGCCCTCGTCTCTTCAGTCAAAACATAGCACAGTTCAAAACATGCATGCAGATGTCAAGCTCTGAACAAAAGCTGAATAGAAATTAGACTGCAAACACTGGAATGGTGGTTTCCATTCTTCTGAAATTATGAAGGGACAGAAATAACTCTGTATCTGGGATCACGCTATTATAAAAACGCGTGCTTTTACTTTCCACTACACAATGTACTCTTTGTTCACAAGTTTTTGAAGTTTTGATCACATCATCAAGACATTTGTACAAAGACGTCTCTAGGAAAGTTCAGAATTTGTACCTTTTACTACCAATCTAAGATAACCACTATCCTGCACAGATTAAGTATGACCATTTTGTTAAACTTTAGAGAAGAAATAGTATATGGCCAACATACTGGATTTTAAATTAACGTGGGGTTTTTTTCTGTAATGGCATCTGTCTCCTCTTTTCAACATCAGGTTTTAAGTCCTGCCACTGCTGTAGCAGTGGTTTTGATGCATGTCATGAAATTACATGACAGCCTAGGCTAGAGGGACCACAGGCTCAAACCAACTGCTTTCTGATAATTTCAAAAACATATTTAACACCTTGCAAACTACAAGGACATTGTTGAAATGTCATTGATCTTAAAATGTTCTTCTGTTGTATTTTAGACATTTTCATTACCAATCCATGAGTCCTAAGTGTCTGAGACTGGTGTAATTCCACAGATGTAAATTACTGCTCAAACAGAAAAGAATTTACTTCTAAGCATTCCAAAAGACCTGTTTTTCTGCACATCATCTGCAATTAATGTTGGCTGAATGAACAGGGCAAAAAACTTCTTTGTGACGACACCTAAGACAAATAACTAGATTTTATGTCTTTCACTTCTTATCTAAACAACTACAAGTACTGCTGAAGGCAGGCAGAACAAGTTGCTTCAACCTATTGACATGTAGTCAAATACACCAGAAGCAATAAAAAAGTTTTTTAAAAAAATTCCATTTTCAACTCCCAATAGTAGATTCTTTGAAGAAAATATGATAGTGGTAAATATATAAAGTGACTATCCTTCTTTTCATGTTACCCTGCTTCTTTTGCTGTGCTATTCGCCACACCCCAGGGAAGCAACTATTCACAACTAAATACAAACTGGAATAAATAATTTGATTTCTGAGAATTAGAAGGAAATGAGAGCTAAATTTCTATCTTGTGTCACTGAAGAACCATTTTTCAGATACAATGAAGTAAGTAGCATTTACTCTCCAGAGCAGACTCCAGCATAGTCCAAGACTGAAAACACGGGAATTTTACCAGTGAAAATGGCAGCTGTAATTTGAAAACTGGCAATTCAGTTCTCTCATTTATGACCAAGAATTTCACCTTTGGACCTGAAAATTTGCACCTATTCAAGCAGCGATGACTAAAACATGGAAGTGAAAGAGAAGTCCAAGTACACTTGTGATCTTGTGAGATGGTCAGCTAACAACCCTATTTGGAGGCAGTGGCATCTGGCCTCATGGTTGAAGGGCAGGATGGTTGTCCACAAAAAATGAGCTGCCCCAGTAGTGACATGATCATCATTAGGAAATTCAGGAAAATTCAGACGAGAGTTATGACCCAGACACACATTTTGTATTAGAAGTAGGTTTTGTGGCTATAGAGGACAATGTCTAAAAATCACTCATCTCATACATGAATGATCCTGTTCAGACCCACAGGACAGATATTTCCTGTATTGCAGTAAAACAAGCAGAGTGTGAAAGTCTCAGAAATGACCATTTCTCTCCCCTTCTGTACTCCCTCCACCTTCTGCCAATTTCTTTACTTAATCCTTCCAAACCAAGCTAAATAAATATCTGACAGAACCTTTTCCCCTGTATGTACACATAGATACTCAACCAGAAACTTGAACATTATTGCTGGCAGTTCCTTCATCAATTATCAATTACCTTGTTAATTTCTTGAATTTAGTAAAGAGAATTTGCTTACAGCTTACTACAGAACAATCATGCTGTTTCATGAGAACTAGAAATGTAGGTGTCATGGTTTAACCCATTAGGTAGCTAAACATCACACAGCTGCTTGCTCGCTCACTGTCCCCTGCCAGCGGGAAGGGGGAGAAAACTGGGGGGAAAAAATAAAATTTGTGGTTTGAGATAACAACATTTTAATAGGATAGAAATGGAAAACAACAACAGGAACAACAATTTGAGAAATTAGTTAGAATACACTAAACAAGTGATGCAGGATGCAATTGCTCACCCACCACCCACTGGCCAATGCCCAGCCAGTTCCTGAGCAGTGGTCCCCAGTCAGCTTTATCCCTGGTTTATATATTGAGCATGATGCCATAAAATATGGAATATCCCTCTGGTCAGCTGGGGTCAGCTGTCCTGGTTGTGGCCCTCACAAATTCTTGTGCACACCTACCCTCCTTGCTGGTGGGGTGGGGTGAGGAGCAAAGGCCTTAATGTTGTGTAAACACTGCTTAGCAAGAACCAAAACATCCATGTGTTATCAACATTGCTCTCATTCTAAATCTAAAACACAGCACTGTACCAGCTACCAGGAAGAAATTTAACTCTATCACAGATGAAACCAGGACAGTAGGACAATAGAGCATTTATGCAAGCTCTGCTGTAATTTGACGTCTCTGTTGAGCGCCCTAATTCCTGGGTTGAAACAGGTTTGTGTCCGACCAGTTTGAATCTGGCACAGAACCTGGAGCTCTCAAAATTTAGACAAGTGCTTTATGGATCAGCTATAGAAAAAAAATTAATCTGAATGTCATGACGTATTAAAAACATCTCAATTAACTCATAATTAATATTTGGTGTATTTTAATTTTTTCCTTGTACAGAAACAGTATCCTAGAGATTTCTCCCTCATTTATACCTTCGCACTGGATCTGGCAATGAAGCATAAACTGGTGGTATCACATCTATTTCCATAGCAACACACCAATTTCCCAAGCACTGTCATGGCTTCTACTCTTACTGAAAGCTGAGAGAAAAGCAAGGCTGAGGAAATGTTTGCCAAGCATTCAAACACGGAGCTAGTTTCAAGTATCCTGTTAAAGGGGATCAAACTATCTTCAGCTAGAATACTAGCAGAAATACTTACAAACAAACCAACAAGTCCTTGGGTTTTTTGTTGTGGTTTGGGTTGTTTGGTGTTTTTTGGTTTTTTGATTTTTTTTTTTAAATCAATCTTAATATCAAAGTTCTTTAGTTACTTCCAGTAAATCTCAAACAGTGAATGGATGACTACTTCAAAATAGACTCTTGATTTTAATGTCCATTCCCATTCCTTATATCCTTTGTTTCAAAACACATATTATCTAAATAAAGGATGAGCTCTTCACATGCCTTACTGCAGCAGTACTCAATATAAAGCCCTTGGAGGATAGAAGAATACAATGTACACTACGTTTTAGACATTAAATTGATTTAAAATGTTTTGCCTACTGCTAACATTCATTATTTACTGAACAACACTAATAGTAAATTGATATTCACAACAGCATAGGTTTCACTATTAGTTAACAAACGAAAAAGCTCTGGAAAAAAGCTACCACATTAATAATGATCATAATTCATGAAGAGAAAACAAACAAAAAAGCACTTAATAGAGTCTTTTTTAGAAAGAAATCAGAACTGATGAAATTTTAAAATGTTTTTTCCAAGAGTGCCCCACAGAGTATAATTCTCAGAACAGATCTTAAAGGTGACAAAAGAAATAATTTGACTACAAACCATTATGCCTTCAATACAGCCAAGCCAATTAGTCACTCTGCTCCTATCAGAGCATTTCAAATTTATTGTACATTGACAAGCTGCCTACACAATAGCAGCCTTGTGATAGGAAAGTAAAAAGCAAAAGGAGGAAAAATTAATAACACATTGAACACATGCTCTGTCTTCCACAGAGTCTCCCTATCTTTGACAGAACTGCTCTGAATCACACCTCCATGCTTTCCTTGTTCTTCACTCACATCTTTAAAATTCCAGCTCACCCACATACCAAAAGAGCCAGCATCAGTTTTTTTCTCAAATCCTGTAACCCTTTCAGGGATCCACAACAAAAATGTCGAGTCTTGATAGACTTTTACAAGAACCAAATGCTTCTACTGGCACCCAGCCAGCTCATCTTAGACAGCCATTCCACACCTAGAGGATTTAATAAACTGCCGTGACTAAAAGAAAGCCCTACATTACAAGATGGGTCTATAACCAAATTAAGATATTTGTCAGTCAGAAGAGAGTTAAAGAACAACATGGATCATCTCCCGGTATTATGTATCACTCAAACTCCTGCTTAGTTGCTTTGGTTCACAGTGTCTGGTATCTTAAAAGCGAAATATCTGTCTGCGTGGAGAAAAAGAGAACTTGTATGATGGCTGAAAGTATTTTGAGATGCAGGTAGGTCATAATTTACAACCCATATTTTATCTTATAGAGATGGAACCTCAATAAAAACCATACATGAAGCTAAGCTTTATTTTTAACTTATCAGAAACATGCCTGCAAGAGATCTGAGCTGTGTTATGAATCCACTTGTTTACTGCACCCTTCCTATTCCCTTGTCTGCTGAGCTCTACCTTCTTCCTACCATCTCTGTCTCCTATTTCTTCCAGTTTCAGTGCAGCACCATGAAATTGTTCAATTCCACTACTTTTGTTCTCATTGCACTCAGGCCCATATTTCAGACATGCATTCAATGTCCAAATTTCACCAGCTCACCCCCACTCATTTCCAATGCATTTCCTGTCTAGGAAAACTATGAGCAGCTGTCTCCACTTTCTTAACTGAAATACCTAGAGCTCAGAACCTCTGTCCTTTCAGACTGCCCAGCTCACCAAAGCACCCTTTATTAACGTACACTGTGCAGTGAAATGTCTAAAAAGTGTAAGTATTTACCTAAGAGATTACAGCAATACTGTCAAAGGACTAATGTTTCCAATCATTTGTCTGTAAATCCATAATCTCTAACCTTTTCGTATTCTGTCTCACTTTTACTACACAGTGCCATTTCTGCTTTTTATTTGCATGCTTTTAGAAAATTACCTTCCACAGGAGGGGATCTAGCAAGGTTTGTTGATGTGAGGTAATTTAGGAGAATTAAAGAGAAGAATAATAGCTCATTTTTCAGTTAGATCTCTGTACAAGCGATTGATTGAGATAACCTCACCAACGTGAGACTTCTCTTTTATTGACTCTCAATTATTTCAGTAATTTCTATGCCGGCTGAAAGACTCAGGGTTAGGAAAATGTATATAGCTTCCTTAATGTACTTTGAGAAAAAACATTGCAAAAACTGCTCAGCCAAATAGCCTTCTTAGAGAAGAGTCTACACTGCAGCTGAGAAGAAAAGGGATGACATTTTCTTGTGGTACTGGTCCAGACTCCACAGCACCTGCCACGTCCCCTATCACACAATGCGTACAAACCAGTGGATGCACGAGGCTGAAGACCTACCTGCCATGCTCCATATCTACTATTTTGTGATTGCCCACTCTTCTCTTGAGATTAAACCAACTCTTTGCCAAGCCCATGTGTCACATAATTTCTTCCTGGAAAAGGGGTAGAATTGCATTTGTCCTACCTTTCATTTTATCTTTGCTGTCTGTTGAACATATAGGACAAGGCATACTTGCTTTTACTGTCTCATAGATTTGTTGCTGCTATAGCGCTAGATTTAATTTTCCATTTTAAAACATGCAACACTGGGAACTATAAATATAAAAACCAGTAGTAAAACCTTCACAAAATTAGCTTTGGTTTTGCTTCAAAACTATACAAAGACTCAAATATTTCAGTTGCTACAGATGCAATTGTAAATGTTCATTCATTTTCTTCTTTTTATTTCAGTCTAAGACATAGGCCAACAGCTGTGGTCACTCAACAGCCTGAGAAGAAAGTTAGTATTAGGTTGTTAGAGCAAGGTAATAACTTTATGCAAAATGGTTTTCACTGTTCATTTTTCTAAAGAGCAAAATCGTTAAAAGTATAGCATAATGCTCTGTAATTATAATCTAAGTCATTTCCCCTGTTAAAAATACATTCTAATTGCTTTAAGTGAAAACACATCATTATAACTTCCCTTGAAAGGGGAACTAATAAATAGATTAGTAAAATCCTACAGTCAGTACATTAAATCATGTTTGTTCATTCAGCTGAGACTGGAACACGTAAAGTACATCTTGTTATGGAAAGACACAATTAGGGAGAATGGTTGGCTCATGGGATTAGCCAAGGGATTTTGAGTTTTCCACATCTAGCTTGGTGGTGTGAATCCTCCCCAGCTTGATGTTGACTGAAGCTTATTACCATCTGCTCCCTGTTCAGTGTCCTACATAAAATGAATTGGTTGTCTTTGCCTAATTCCAAGCTCACAGGTGTCCAGTATTACAGTAACTGACAGTAATTAGCACACCTTTAAGCAATGTCAGCAAAGATGCAGAAGACGTAAAAAATACAAAAAAGATGCTTATATAATTTGGTGTAAGTGGTCTACTCAAGCCATGAGAAGAGACAGGATGGTGGAATTACCTCTACTTTTCTCTGTGCTTCTGCCAAATCACTAAATATGGATGATTACATGCCTGCATAAAACTTTAAATCTCTGATTTCACTTGAGCTAAAAATCCCACGGAATTAAAATGGCAATAGCATTTTTTAACTCTGAAAGCTTACATTTTCTTATCTTAAAGGGGGATTTTAACAGTTAAAATATAGTTACTATAATTAGCACGGCTGCACTCAGAATCTGAGAGAATTGTTTTGGTGTATACAAAAAATTACTGCAGTTTCTACAGCGCCTAGAGCAGCTGTGCAGGCAACCACTATAAGAAGGAAGACAATAACAAGAAGAGCTACAAATTAAATTATCCAAATCTCTTGTTATTAACCTTTGGGTGAACAGGCCTGCTTCCTTTGGTCATCTCAGTTATTGCAGATATACCTTTGTTTTGTGACATAAGTACTGACTCATGCAAAGAGCAAACTAGCAAAGTGTTTTAGTTTCAAAACAGATAAAAACTGGAGTTTTTTGAAGTTACATAAAGGTAGTTTTGAAGTAAACAACTGGAAATCTCTCACTTTCCAAACACAGAGATCTAGAATTAATTCCCAGCGGTGATGAGCTGCTTCTGCCTCATTTAAGTTGTATTTCAGGCTGCTACCATTTTCTCCACAGGCCAGAATCTTACATTGTCCATTGCACATCACACAAGCATGTATCTATATGTGAAACAGGCCAGAATCTTACATTGCCCATTGCACATTACACAAACATGTATTTATATGTGAAACTAAACTTTGTATTATGGGAATTTTGGAAAGAGAGTACAGGAAAGGAAAAAAATATAAATTAAGTATTTCCCCATGTCTAACAAAAACAACATAAAATATTTGTTTAGTTTATTTTCTTAAATTCAAATTGTTCACTAGAAACATCAATTCACAGCCATTCTTTAATTTCCTATATGAACATAATTCCTATAAGAATTGTATTTCTTTAAAACTAATATTAGGAGAAACTTTCCAGCTGACCTCTAATTGTATCTGTCAGCTCCATAAATGTCTCAATGTAAACATTTAATTTCAGTAGTCTTTTATAAGATAAACAAGCAAACAAAACCAGTCAGATTTGAAACTTGATTTTTTTCCAAGTACTGAATTTGAAGCTCTTCTTGGGTTTTCATACACTTCTTAAACATTCAAACTATTCAGTAGTTTTCCTTTGGCCTATTGCATAAGGATGTCCTTTTTACTTTTGCATGATCTGCATTTAAATCAATGGGAAAGCTTCCATTTATTCCAGAAGAACACAATCAAGACCTTACTGTTCGTAGGCAGAGATACACTGAAACCCTCCAAATAAGGTTGACCCTCTAAGAGTTTTAGTCCACAGAGCTTATGAGTTTGCTTTCTTAAAGAAAAGGAAAGAAAAGCCAAGCTTCATTTTTCTGAAGCATTAATGCGAATCATCTTGTACTTCAGATGCATGTCCCTCTTTGGATGATAAATGACAACTATTAGGACTCTGATTTATCATGACACAAACCACAAATCTCTTCACTGAAAACTGAAAAATGCAGATTTTTCAGGACAGGACAAAGAATGACTGTGTCAAGTTCTGTGAGAGTCCAGTCCAGAAACTGGCACCACGCTTCCTACATATTTTTAAAATATAACTAAAAATAATACAAAATGCACATAATAAACACAATTATTTATATATGTAGAAAGTAAAATACAGTAAAGGAGCTGTTGACTTCCTGAATTTGAAATGACTGACTCTGTTCTATGAAGCTTAGGTCCAGATAAAACAAAAATATTGAGTATCTATTCACAACAGACAAGCCTTATGGAAGAATACATAGATTTGTAGTCCACTAGGCATCTTTTTTAAAGAATCAGCAAAACAAAGACAACATCGAGGAAAAATGACTATGTAAATTGTAGAGGCTTTTAGTTAGGCATCTAATTAGTCAAAATGAAAAGTAGGGATGGCAACCTGATTACTTTAGCAATTTGATTTACTCTGACCTGGAGTAGCTTCTGTATATTTTACACGTCACCTTTACAGCAGAAGGTTTATCTCACCAACAGCACTCATGTTGACAGACACTCTTTCTCTTGCTGTAACTGCATAAAGGGCTTCTGCTGTGTACTTTTCTGCTTCCCTTTGACACATGGTTAGCAATATATTAAATATCAAGTTAATAATGTTAAACAGTTTCAATACCTGAAAAACTACCTGTATTTTCTATTTCACCTCAGACAATGGAACTCAGGTAGCCGTACGGAAGGTCCCTGTCAATATCATCACTCAGTCTATCTAGCTACCTCATTCTTCTCATATACATACATTTGCATACAGCTCTCTTGACAGACATAAGCAGGCTCCATTTAGCTCCAGTTAGATTGACTGCAAAAAGCAGCTAGAGCTGTGCAAATATCCGCTGATTCAAACTTTCACCTAAAATGCAAGAAAATGTCATGGCAGAAGTAATTTATCCTTCAACCTGCTGTAATTGTAGGGCATAATCCAGCTCTATGCAGAAAGCTGACAGTTCAGGACCCTTCGGTCTCACTTTGTTTGGAATATAAGTTCTTGCACAGACTTTCATTACAGTTCTTCATAGAACAGAACTCCCACTCTTGGTCTGAAGAACTGAACACATTTGTATTAAGTTATTTATGCTTAACAGGCTTTGTAGTCTTTGTAGCCCAGTATTTACATCCTTCTTAATAAAAAAAGCAAAAGATAACAAAATATATAAAAGACATTCACTTATACTACTAACAAAATTGTGCGTAACTTAATGAGAGATTCTGTCTACTGAGTATTATATTACTGTGCTGATTTTGACTGGGATAGAGTTAATTTTCTTCACAGTCAGTGGTATGGGGCTGTGTTTTGGATTTGTGCTTCAAACAGTTGATAACCCAGGCATGTTTTCATTACTGCTGAGCATCACTTAGACAGAGTCATGGCCTCTTCTGTTCCTCACCCCACCCCATCAGTGAGGCAGCAGGGGTGCACAAGGAGTTGGGAGAGGACACAGCCAGGACAGGTGACCTCAACTGACCCAAGGGACATTCCAGACCATATGGCAGCATGCTCAGCACATAGAGCTGGGCGAAGAAGGAGGAACAGGGAGATGTTTGGAGTGTCCGCCTTCTCCAGTAACCATTATGTGCTATGGGGCCCTGGTTTCCTGGGGATGGCTGAACATCTGCCTGCCCCTGGGAAGCTGTGAATTAACTCCTTGTTTTGATTTGCTTGCCCTCACAGCTTTTGCTTTGCCTATTAAAGTGTTTTTATCTCAATCCACGGGTTTCTGCAGTTTTACCCTTATGATTCTCTCCCCCGTCCCACTGGGGAAGTGTAAGCGTGGTTGTGTGTGACTTAGCTGCTGGCTGGTGCTAAACCAGGACAATTACAAATTTTATTCCATCAGGGAAGGTTTAATTACATATTTCCATACAGTTTAATTATATTGGTAAGATGAAGTATTATAATTAAGATAGAGCACATTTATGAATAAGAAAACACAAATTATTTAGTAGTTAGCAAATATTCAAATATTGCTATAAATGAGGTATTTTTAAATGAAGATTGAAAAGAAAAAACTTAAGCCTATGATAAGACAGCATTACACAATGGATTTGACTAACATCTTCAGATAGACTTCATTCTTAAAATGCAGATGATAGAACAGTTTGTAAGGAATTAAAACCCAAATACTTTTAAAATAGAATTTTAAATTGTATCTGATTCTAACATATTTTTACCTGAATTTTGGCCTGTATTTTGAAAAAATACAGAATTCTAGAAAAATTACAAAAAAACCCCAACAGCTGCACCAAAGATGCAGGTTTTGTTAATGCTCATTATGATAAAATTAAAAAGAAAAGGAAAGAGGGAGAAATTATGAAGAACTTCCATAGTCAACGGTAATTTTTTTAATAAATAAACTTAGTGTTGTATGCTAATATTTTGACAGCTCTGAGTATCAACCAGGCATATCCATCCTGAGTTGTAAGGAAAATATGTGCAAGTCAATATAGGTAGGTTGGAATAGGTGTCTCAGCTTTTATTTTTAAAGCAATTGAGTTTGGCTTGTGCAAAATAGTTTTCAAATAGAAAAATTACATTCTACATTGTAGGAGGTCACTGGCTTGCTGTCTGCTTTGTGATTAAATGGCACAGGCGCCACTATAATGAGGCAGTCTATCAAAGTCTTCTACCTGGTTGTTTACACTCTATGAGGCGGTATGAATGAAGGATTTAAAAGTTTTCATTAAGACCCTGGCTGATGTGCATGCACAAACACAAAGCCAATTATTTTAAAGGTACATAGGATTTTACTCTTATCTTTCTTGAGAGCATGATTACTGCTGCTTATGCTTCACTGAACAATAGAAATAGGGACAAAATTCCTTTATTTATACATAAAATACATATTCTCATGTGTAGGCATCAGAAGCTGAATTTTGAATTGCAATAGCAAATTTGGGAGTGCAGGGAATTTTTAATGGAATTACATAGATATTTCATATAACAATTATTAGCTGGCTGAATATGTACATTCCTGTATACTATTTCTCTTATCAAAACCACTTCTGTTTGGAGGTAAAAAGTCTTTCCTTTTTTTATCTGAAGAAAAGAGTACACAATAGACCAATACACAAACATAACTTTTTTAGCTACCCTGCCATCCCGCTGGTATCTTATTCTGTTGATGTTTCCTCTATGTGTAGAATGGCTTTTTGTCTTCTATTTTCTATTCCAGACCCTGACCATGTAAACACTTCCACAAAGAAAAATCCTTTTTTTGAGGATTTGACTTAAGAAAATTGCTGCAATATTTGCTGAGCTAATTTCTGAGCTGACAAGGAAGAAACATCCTGAATTCCAAGAAAAACAAGCCAAGTGACTCATTCCTCCATATTTTCTTCAGGTGAGGTTATCCATTCTGCATCTCAAGTCCTCTACAATGTCCTATGTACTACTACTTTCAGTAGTGACATCTAGGACTTTTTTATTTTTAAATTGTTCCCTTGTTTAAATGTTAATTCAAAAACCAAAATGAAAACCCCAAAGAACTTACAAAAAAGATGCCATTTTTTAACATAATCACAAATCCCTTTGCAGATATCAAACAGAATAAAAAAAGTTCTGCATCATGTATTTCAGAGGACTTATGTTAAAAAATTCCTTATCTAATTTAGCTCCCTATAGCTGTAATTTACTATGGACCAAGCAAGACCCTCATTAGTAAATTTGGATGGTCCAAAAGCAGGGAGGCTAAATTCAAACACTGAGTTTTGCAAGAACATCTTAATGAAAGAAAGTTAATACATCATCAGAAAATAAATACATATATCATCACTGAAATTTTAAAAATATTTTTTAGCAGTATTGCTATTGTTTAACAGAAACAAACTCTCAACACTCAACTGTAACATTTGTTACAGTTGAGTATTAATTCATTATATCCTCATTTAGAGAAAATAAGAATATTCTACCTATCTAAACCATAGATTTATGGTTACTATCTTTACCTGAGACACTGAATTTGCATTAATTTCTTATGCAACAGATGAAGATCTTTCAATTAGGAGGGCACAAAATTTATACTGAACCCATATTTAATTCATTGATCTTAGAGGATGAAAGCAGCAACCCATTCTCTTTAAAAAGAATAGAAAGATTTATCTGAATTGTAAAGTTTTCTGCCAATTTTTTCCAGTTCTAATTGAGATAAGAAGTTTGAACTTTGATATAGGTATATAGCTCATGTCATTAATGCATTTTAATGTCCCTGTCATGAAGCTGCATTTCAGAAGAGATGAGGTGCGTGACTAAGGAGCATATACTGTTACTTCACATTATGACACAAGGAGAAGATAACATACACACTAAAATACAAGGGAAATTTACCTAAGTATAATTGTCCATATTAAATTAATTTTTAATACGTATTTTGGTTTCCAAAAGACTTTTGATGCTGGTTATTAAGGAAACAGGAGGAAATCGCAGCACAGAAACACATCAGTTAACACAAGTCTGGGAACCAGGACCATCTATTTCAGGAAAAGAGGGGCTTTAAGCCGCAGCACAGTATAGACAGTTCTCTAAAAACACCTGCTCAGTCCTCAGTAGCTGTCAGAAGGGTAAACCAAGTGCTAAGGTTGATCACAAAAACAACAGAGAAAAACTGAGATCATTTTTTGCCACTATGACCATGATTTACCCACACTTGAGGTCACCCCATCTTTCATTCCTCTCAGAGAACAGGAGGGGTCAGAGAGGAAACAGGAGCTATCACAAAAGTATGAAACACCTTGTCAGAAGAGCAACAAGGCTTCTTCAGCCTGGAGAAGGGGTTTAGAGGCCAGCAGAGAAGGTAAATGAAGTACAGATAACTGAGGTCAAAAACCAATGCGGTGTGAGAGAGCTGCAAGTAAATTATTAACCAATATTAACCTCTTCCAGTAGAGGAATTGAGGGTAGGAGAAGACAGCAAAAGTCAGATTCAAACCAGTCAAAGGAGGTGGTTTGTTTGGCAGTGGGTAGGAAGCCATGGATGTATTTTTGGCAAAGAGTATTGCAGATGCAAATACAGAAGTGGATTCAAGGAAAGGCTGGACAGGCACTGGAGGAGGGATCTGTTAAGAATCACCAAGCAGAGAAAGCATGGAAAGCTCATGGGTGAGAAACCACTGGAAGTTGGGACACCAGCTGTGAAAAACATAAAAATTTGTTTTGCTTTTCCTGCTCACTGCATATCAGCTTATGGGCACTGATGGAGAAAAACAACTGAGCTAGATGCACTTTTTATTCTTATGACACGTAACACATCTTCTGTTTATAAAATGGGTCAGTCCCAAGCAGTTGCTTCTCTGCTCTTGGCGAAAGTCTTGAAGGGATGTTAAAACAAAATGAAAACTTCAGGCATTGTATTTAGTCAAGATTTGTAGTGCAGCTTCTGACAAAAACGGTGGCTGAGTATGGTGTCCATGACAATTCAAAAGAAACAACATCCCATTTTCTGCAGGCATTTATCTTTTCTTCAAATGCCTTCTTGTGCTAAATGTTACCTTTTGCAGAATTTGACAAGACTGAAGGCAATGACACTGAAAGGAGAGAATGCAAACATGCAGACGTATATTTCTCCACTGACTAGCCTGCCTTTTTAAAGTTGCTGAGGAATACCACTGTGCATACTGTGCATTCTCAACTGAAAGTCCATGACAACCCTTTATCACTTTCCTGTAGGTAAATGGCTTTGTTTATAAATTCTTCTGACATCAAAAAATAAAATATCTTTCCTGACACTGCTTCATCTTGCAAATCTATTCATATATCTTTTAAAAACAAGCTGGAAGGCATAGCAAATAAAAGGTAACATTACACCATAACAAACAAAAGAAAACACCATCAGCAACATCAAAATAAGTGAACAAAAACATACCATCTTTTAAAAAAAATGCTATTAAAAGCAGATCCAAATAAGTACTTAGTTTCCAACAGAAAAACTTGAATGCAATGAATGCATATATCCACACCTGTGACCTAAAAAATCCTGCAAGCCTCCCAGTCCTAAAAGAAATAAACTGATCATAAAGTTCTAAAATATATTGACTAAAAGTGTTTCTAAACAAGTTAGAGAAACATTAGGGAATTCCTTGGAATGCCTGATCCTACAGAATCAGTGGAGATAGGCAAGACAAACCCTCAAGGCCCACTCCAGTTTCCCCAGTAACAACACTATGGATAGAACTACACCTTTTTCTTGCTTATAATTAAGCAAGAGCAAAATATAGGAACTGTTCTTTCCTATCCTTATATTTGATTGAATAGATGTTGGCACACCTATGATACAGGAGATCCATGACTGGATCCTCAAAGAAATGTTTTCTTCAGGATTCTGTAACAGAAAACCTAGCTATAGACTCTTCTAAAGAGAAAAGACTGATTATTGTTTTGAAAGGATTTTAAATGCTTTTTCCAACTATAAATTGTTAAGCTATGTTTGTGAATAACCCTTCAATTGACAAAGAAGGTTTATTCTTATGCTACAATTTTCTATTCTGAGCCCTTATGGCCACTCCTCAGTCAGCGTATTTTGGAACCCAGCCGGAGCCATCTAAGTCCCTCAAGAGAAAGCCAATGAAACTAAATCTAAAATTTGGCATTTCACTGCAGAGGCCAGAGCTGAAATGCTACTTTTCCATTGTTTAGAAAAATTCCTGACCTAGCCTTTGAAAACATGCTACGGTAGTAGTGTTTATCTTAATTCACAAACTCAAATGTACACAAATATGCTGAATTGCTACAATCTAATGCAAGGTACATTTGAAAATCTCCTTGTAAATCAGAAGAAGAAAAACAGTGTTAAGTGCTTACTGGAAATGTCAAAGGAAAAAGGACAAAGTAAAAATGAATGCCAGGATATTTTTTACAGGAAAACAAAGCAAATAATCTGATTCGCACTTTTGCTATTAATTATCACTGTATTGTAAATGTTACTATGCACATTAAAATTGGAAACCTGCCTGGTTTGGCAAATTTTTCTTCAGCAGACTATACCACTTAAATTAAAAAAACCACCAAAATTTGCATTTATGTTTCTGACAGATAAAATATTATATCTCTGCATTCTCTATTTTTATTCCAGCTGGAAACATTGTTTGTACAACTTTGCTACACCCACTGTAACCATCCTGGACGTGTAGAACATCTTCCGTGAAGAAAAACCCTAGGACTTACTTGATTTGGTAAGGAGACAAGAAAAGGTGTGCAGCAGGAAGAATACTCTATATTCTATATATATATATCTAGAATATATATTTTATTCTATAACCTTTACTACAGATTTTTCTTTCTTTGTTAGAAAACAGTGTCATTAAAAGTGTGATTCTGAATGTAAGCTTCTATGGTGTTCTTGCATGCCAACTTGTCAACTTCTGCATGAAGGATATTGTAAAGTTCTTTTACTTCTGGTTTGTGGTTTGTTTGCTCTGGTTTTATTAACAGATGGCAAACAACTCATGTGGGTCAATTTCGTGCACGAACTTCTATAAAATAATGTTCCAAGAAATTTGGCACAATATTACTTCAATTGTGAAATTGGAAAGTCAATTAGCTTAGGGCTTCACAAGCTTAGCGTTGGCAAAAATTCATAGCACGAAATCAGCAGCATCAGCAAAACTGCAGTTTGTGAATTGATTGAGAAAGTTTTCATTACTAACAGCTAAAGTTAAGGACAAGCACGAGTAACCAGTCACAAATTTCCATTAACAATACCAACCTGAAAAATATCAGTAATAACACACAGAATAAAACAGTCGTGAGCTAACAGCTCATGAGAAAACAGTAAAACAGTACCTCATCACTGTTACTGTATTTAATGGAGAAAGTTGTTATCCATACACTGGTTATATACAAAATAACCTGAAAGAGAATCCTATAGATGGTGTAAACCTCTTTCCAGTGAAATGAAGGTGATAAAAAACAGATTGGAAAACAGTAAGATAAAAAGCTAGTTTGTATTTTTTTTTTAATCGAATCATCTTACTAATTTTCATGGATATTTTCCTAACTTCATATCCAAAGTGCAGATAGTGCAGATAGATTTAGATATAGATAACACTATCACTGATGCAGATTATTTGAACAATGATAGTGCTAATACTTAAAAGTTGTAACTAGAAATGTGAGTACTCTAAAGTTCTGGAGAAAATTACAGAAAAAAGAATTGTGCATATTCTTAAAATACAAATTGCCAACAATTAATCTTAGAAAATATCCACAGTGAAAACAAACCCCAGCATAAATTACACTTTCAATCTTTTATAATGTGTTTTTTGTCATCTGGAAAGCAAAATGTTGTGTTGCTTCATGCAAATTTGAAATTTCAAGACTTGAAAAAGGCGATTTTATATGCAACACATATATTAGGAGGGAATGTTCATGCAAGGAAGCTGACATTTTGTTATTTGTTTCTTCTAGGTTGAGAATGTTACCACTGAGTGCATCAACAAAAACTATTTTAGTTTTTCTCTAAAAGCTATTTTAGATGGTCACTAGACCATCTAAAACAAAAAAAATCGAAACTAAACCAAAAAAAACCCCACAATAACAAAGTGATTAGAAATGACAAAAATCTTCATTGGGGAACGAAAAAAAAAGAGGAAAAAATATCACAACTGTTCCAAAATAGAAGAGATGCTATATATAGTTTCTCTCAATTAATGAAGGCCAAATATTACCTTTTGATGAGTTTCTGTACAGGTAACCTGTTCCTGTCTACATAACAGATTTGCTTGTTAACCAAATGTTGAGAGTTTTGGCTGTTTATAAGACACAAGAAAGTAAAGCAACAATGGGGGAGAAGACTTGCCTTGGCTTGGCCAGCAAATCTTACTAATTTTCACAGGATACAAAGGAAGAAGATTAAATGCCAAAAATGTGTCAGAGCTTCCTTTGGCATTCTTTGAAATAGTTCAGAAACTAAGCATGTATTTGCACGCTTATTTAGTGCTAAATTATTTCATTAGTGTTTATATACCTTTATTTTTCAAAGATTCCTTACTCTACCTGTGTCCACATCTGAAGAGAGGAATTCATGCCTGTGGACCTATACCTTGCTCCAAATTAGTCTCACATCTTCCCAAAAGGCCTGTTTGATGCAGTTTTAACTTAATGATATTGTGGTAATTAACTGGATGATATATAAAAGCCACAATAAAATCAGGGACTAGGTTTCTCCCTTAGATCTTGGTCTGCCCAGGTCACGAAATCTCCATGTATTCAACCTGCATTTCCTATGAGCAGGAATTTGTATTTCTTTTAAGGGTGCATCAAAGGTAATCGGAGTAAAAGCAGAAACACAGATGTAGGATTTAGGTCTCCAGTAAAACACAAAAAAAGAGATGGAAAAGGGTAGTGAATCTGTTTGGATTTTAAGGAACTGGAACTCCTTCTGTGAGCAAACAGTATCACAAGTTATCTGAAAAGGAGGTATTTGAGAAATGATCTCTGATGGGTTTTCAATGTCTCAGTGGAAAGAGGAAAAGATGCACATTTACCTATCACAGGCAATCTCTCTACTTGGTAAAAAATAATATTGACTTTTTTTTTTAACGGAACACAGACTTTCAACATGACACTGCTGTAGTGATAGGCATTAAGAAAAGATACATAGTAGAGACAGCAGACAGGCATTAGAAAATAATTCAAATTAATTAAGTCATTACAAATGAGGACACTGGCATGTTAGGCAACTTGGAAATTGTATTTAAAATAATTAGTTGAATACATTCTAGTATAGAAATAAAAAAAAACTACATAGGAGGTGATACTATGGTGTTTTAATGAAGAAACAAGATAATTGAGGTTACTAATTTAAAACAATAATGCAGTAGCATTCACTTCAAAGAGATCAGCTATATATGTAAGTATTTAAATTAGTAAACTGAAATTAAATGGAGCTGTTTAAAGTCTTTTAAAGCATGATTTAAATTTTTATAAACACTATCATAAAACGTAAGTTTGAATATATACGACACATGAAGGACCAAAAGAAAGCTGGCTTTTTAACAATCAGAAACTGGCAGAAATAATTTTTACAATGCATTCTTTAAAACGTGAAAGTTGTATCCAGCTACAGAAAACAGATAAGCATAAATTTTAACATGCTAAACATAAAATTTTAAGTCAGGCCAAAGAACATTTTGAGACATAAAAATCTTGAAAAATAAGAATATCCAGTGCCAGGGAGGCCTGCAGGGCCAAAATATTATCAGCATGTAAAAGAAATGTCTAAAGAACATAAGGCTGTAAGAGAAAAAATAAAACAAGCAATTAAATTAATTCTTTGCAAAGATCTACCAAGGAGCTTGAGTGACATCCAAACCACTGTTTTGGTTTTGGTTGGGTTTTTCCTGGCATCAAATAAGTAGCTGTCTCAGTGAAAGCATTAGTAAAAGAGGCTCTGGAAAATAATCAATAAAATGAACAATAAAAGATTACTACAACACAACAGCAGTTATACAAGAGCTGAACAATTCAAATGCAAATTCCAAAGATTAAGTAAAGTGAATGAATTAGCCTTTAAACTGGCCCCATTACTAGCGCAATAAGTAGGAAATGTGACAAAAAAATGTTCTCACAAGAGACTGGATATGGACTGTGGAAATACAGAGCAGTAAGCCTGGCTGCAATACCATCCAAACTAGTAGAAAAGAAAAGAAAAACCAGAGTGAATAGGAACGGAATAAGTATTGTAAAACTGTGAAATGTCAGCGTAGCTTTTGGAACCAGGGTTATTGCTACTCAGAACAGACATGGTGCAGTAGAAATGTATGGAGAAGGGAAAGAATAGATACCAAAAGTGTATAGCATATTCTGTAATGCGGTAGACTAAAACAATGGAAATGCCTCAGTCTGGAAAAGGCATGCCTGTGGAGATTGTGCAAGCACATAAAATCATGACTGCCACAGAAAAGATGGACATGGAATAAGTGCTCACTCTTTCGTGATTAATGCAAAAAATTAGCAGCATGAGAGGAAAATTTTTCAGTAAATGAAACAATAAAGGAAGTACTCTCCATATCCTTAAAAATAGTTTTGTGGAACTTACTGCTCTAGCAATAAGTACCACATGTAAATGTAGACAAACTCAAAAGGCGAAATGCTTACAAGGGAGTAGCATTCATGACACTACTAATTAATTCCTTAGGTAAGAAAACACTTAATATCAGAACCTGAGGAAACAAGTGTTACTCTGAATTTGCTCTAATGTTTTACTGCTAATAATATAGCTGTACTCCACCAATTTCACTGGACACTTGAGCTGGAAAGACAATATGGCCATTACAGAAAGCACATTTCAGAAAAAAAACACCCCCAGTATCCATTTCCTTTGCCATTTCTGGTCTTTATTTAGCCATTTCTAATACATTAATATATCATATTAATTTTAAATGTCTTCATTGACTCTTTAAGGATTTTGAGTCTGGAATCTAATTGTACTCTCGCATGAAATTTTGAGCAGAATATATCAGTAAAAAGAAGCCATCGAAGTTTCTTTTATTAATATTGTACCCTAATATCTACACTGCAATGCCACCAACATTTTCCTACGAGCAAATGTTGGATCATATGAATAAAAGAGATCATAGTTAGCCTTCACAAGTGTTGTGCTGGAAACCAGAAGAGATAATACTAAGGGCTCACGAATCCAGAAACATGGCCAGAACAGATGACTTCTGAATGAGGACTCAGTCTCACAATGTGGATGAGAAATTTCAGCTTCACTTCAAGTAGAGTGTGATTCACTCTCTGTCCCTTTTGAAGCCTTCATGAGGTGAAAGACAGCAAGACAGAGAAGCATTTCTACAAATGATCTAGCATTTCATTGGGAGCTCTTTCCTTTCCTTGTGGAATATATGAAGAAAGGAGTCAAAATTTGATTCCTTTGACTGGTCAATAATGCTCCTTTTATGTAGCCTGAGTATAAACATCTGTGGATTAAAATGGTATCTCTGAGGAAAATATATTGAATCCTTAAAGCATCTATGCTGGCAAGAAGTAAATCTTCTCTAAGCAAACTATCTGCAAAAACCACATTAGTACTTTTTTTTTTTTTTTTT
>VZTD01002700.1:1463747-1522190 GCA_013397725.1 Rhagologus leucostigma
TTTTTTTTGAGAATCAGGTCAGATTTGATAATATTATGATTCCTAGAGATTATACCTGATGAAAGGTTTTACTCTACTCTCACAGCAAGTGCCAAAAAGATGTAATACTTAGTGTCACAAATATTGGATGGTACGCCCTTCTTACAGAAAGGAAATTTACTTTCAAGAAGTTATGTTCACTTGCTCTTGCTCCAGTTCTTATATGACCAGTGGTCACCTTGGAATGGGTGTAAAGCACAAAAGTCTTAACAAAGCAAATGGCTACTTCAGTTGTTAAAATCTTAAATATTCAAATGAGAAGCCCTAATAAACATTAAGACTGAGAAAAAAAAAACTTCAGGATTCAAGCCTCCAATCTGCAAGAATTGTGATGAAATTGTGTTTTCTTTTCTCTCTCATTAGTTTCAAATGGAGACAGTCACTGATGGTTTCATACATTTTTCTATTTTTAAATTTACATTAACCAAACACAAGAGAAAACAGATCCAGCTCCCTGCAGAGAGTATAAATATTTCTGTTCCTAATATTATTCTAGGGCTGTGTTTCATGTTAAGATGCCCTTGGCAACAAAACTAGTTTTAGGTGCTCCTGGCTCCAACCATTTATTTGTGCCCTCTACCTCAGTGCACAGCTGGTGCCAGAATACAAGAATATTTGTTTGTGGAACCAGAATTAAAGCCTTATAATAAATTATTTTGGCTGGTAAGAGGAAGTGGAGACCTACTGTACTTATTTATTATTTATGTATTGCTAAGGCAGGATCACTTCCCTCAGCCATCTCTCAGGTGGCACAACTAAATGGCTGTTCTACTGCTTTCTGAGGAGAAAAACACAGGGAAGGGATAAAATCACAGAGGCTTTCCGACCAAAATCAACAAGTCACTGACCCATTTCTATCACCAATCCACAGAATTCTGCACAGCCATTTAATTACCAAACCTATCAGTTCTCTCCCAGTCATCTTCCTTCCTTTTGCATAGTACCGGAGGCTATTTTATAGTGGCAGAGAATACAGGGGCCTTACTAACAAATCTGTCTGATCTGCTGTATTAGAATTCAAAAAGATGGGGATGACCATCTTAAAGAAACTACTTACTACTGCTAAAATGAACTATTAATTTTTTTTTTCTGAAGAAATGTGTGAAAATACTTCAGAGCGTATTTGCATAACACTAAGCCACAGAACAAAAAGCTCAAAAGCAAGACGCTATAAAGAAATGGTTCTTTTCGAAATCTGTAGAAAATGCAGAAAGGACATGATTCAGACGCACAAGCAGGAACTTTGTAAATGCCTCTTCCACTGTGATCAGTCTGGCCTCTGATTTTGCAACCAGTATATAATTGAGGAAAACAGGGATAGTGTCATGACATTGATCTTAATGACCATAGCAGTAGAAATAGGACAGAGAGAAACTGAAATTCTCAAGGATATTCCAGATTATATGTAAAAATTATCTATTTTTTGCAGTATTTTTTCTTTGTACTGTGTGCCATGTGAAACCTTTACAGGAACACCGTGTGGGTTAAGGAAAAGAAAAAATAATTGCAACTCTTTTCATTTCTCCTTCCCAAAGGCATTTAAAGTAAACTATTAAGAATTCAGTGGCTATAATATCCCAGATTAGTAAACCAGGACATCAGAAGAGATTTCTGAATTTTTAAGACAGACAGATCTGGAAAAATCATTCTTGAACTAAGTCAGTTAATGCAACCCAAAGACAAATCTCTAATTCTCTCTGGCATTGACAGTGTTTACCATGAATTAAGACTTCAAGTAATTACCTAGCTAGTCCCTGATCTAAGCATGAGGCAAAAAAGAATTGTTCCTTTGTTTTCTCCTCAAGTTTCTTTCTACTACAAACTCAAATAACAAAAGCCTTTCTTTTTGTCATGTGTTGGCCATAAATAATACTTGTTAAAAAATCTGGTTTGGATGCAAAAATGCTGCAAAATGGAAAGCAGAACATTCAAAGTCAGTCTGGCCACACTCACTAAATGGCAGTTTGACAAATCTCCCCATGCGATTCCCTGAAACAATTCAACAAAAAAGTATCCCATGACAGCAAAGCAGAGAGAAATACAATTGGACTATTTTGTTTAGCTATTTTTGAGTGGGGATGGGTAGTATCAACTGATTTTATGTTTATGATCAACTGAAAATCAGTCAGCTATTTGGGAAGAGTCTTCTGGAGCTGTTTCCTACCACTTAGGGTACAAGCAAAAAGCATCTATTCACAGACCAGCTTTCCTACGAGACAGTAACAAGGTGGGATGACAAGGTACGCAGTAGAAAACACCCTGGCAGTCTTCTGTTTTGATGAAGCTTCCTGCTATGACTCAGAGCAGCATGAGGCTATTACTCACATCCCACTTCTGTGAGGAGCGAACAGGGGAGGCAAACCTCAGATGCACTTGCAGATCTGTTGTGGTCCCAGCCATGCTGCTTTGTTCCACTGTGCTCTGACAGTCCCACCTTTCCATGAAGACACCAGAACTGAGCAGCAAGGCCATTCAGAAGAAAACAGTCATTGCTACATCTGAGCAGAGACAATCTATTACTGAGAAGTATCTTGCTGTAAGATGGGGATTCTTAGCCTGAGCCAGGTATAGCTGTCATCTTAAATCAGGTGATTCCTATACGCCAGCTAAAATATGTCTGGGAAAAAACCCAAAATCCCAATATAAGAACTACAGCAAATGACTGGGAATGCTGCAGCACAGGTCTGCACTCACCCATGAACTCCGAGTGTGAAATTCAGAGCAGGAGATTCTATACATAATAAAACATTACAATATTGTCGTACAGCTTGAAATGCATGTGTTTGGAGCTGGGTGTTCAAAATCCTAAACTCCAAGGAAAATGAGCTTGCAGCTAATGGTATGGCACTGAAATTTACCAACAGATAACCAGTTGCTTCTTCTTAAACTCTGGATATGTGACTACATTTACTCACATCAAATCTCTTTCATATTTAAAAAAAATTCAGATAGATAGTTAGAGCTTTACTGTGACCCACTCCTGCTCTGGACACAGGGACCCCTGAAGAAAGCTATTCCATGGACACTGAAGAGAAGAACTAGCGGCTTTTTTTATGAAGTATGGGATAATATAATGTGTCTCAGACCTGGTGAGACATAATCCAGTTTTATCACCTTCAGAAGGGAATCCCACTGATCATCTCCACCTAACACTTTTTTTCCCTCCATCCATCAGTAAGAGAGGAATGTGCAGTAAGTACCACATATTTTTTATTTCCTAAGCACTCTATGACTGAGAAAGTGATACGAGTAGAATTTTCTTGTGGGATACGAAGTTCTCTCCTTATTCTATTAGTGAATTTTGGCAACATTTTGGCAATGTTAAAATGTCCCCTATGATGTTCAGGACCCTTTCCAAATTGGGCTGTTATTTATGTCATTAATCAAATTTATCTTTCATCTTACCTTTTCCAGAGAGAATACTATACACTAACAGAATTTGATTATTTTTCATTTAGTTCTACTGACAGGTAAGTAATTTGTGGCTCTTGCCTTCAAAGAAAAGGGAGACAAGTACTCTGGGGTTTCACGTGATGTTCTCTTTTCTTTTACAGTCAATTTAGAATAAAAGAAACAAGCTTGTTACAGGCAAACCTGCTCTGCAGCTGGTGGTAAAATTGATAGAGCCATTTTAAGCATAGGTCAGGCACATAGCTCAAAAGATGAGACGAAAGATGTTAAGTTAGTAACTACAACAGCCATTCCATCTTCAGAACAAGTTTTCATCCAAACAACTGAATGCATGCACATTTTAAAACCCAATCAAACATTGTAAGACAGATATGTCGGGATTGCATTGGAAAGACAAACCCACACATTTTAATGTAACAGACCAGTGAGTTTTCTTTGCTTTTTAATTTTATGGCCTTTATTTTGTCTCTGAATGTTACAAGATAACAAAGACTGATTAGCTGGGCAGCCATTAACTCCTTTAGAAGTGATGGGATTTATAATAGCAGCAAAGCTGCCAGTTTTCTCTTCTGTCTCTTGGGTAATTAGAGAATAACTGTCTTCCAGATGTGCTGGCAGTATGCACTATATCAGTCTCTGTCTTAAATTATTTTCCTCAATTCAGTAATTTTTATGCTAAAAAGGAAGAATTTTATTGTTTAGAAATGATAAAAATACAGTCTAAATTTGGACTCTTTACTGAAAAGTAATCTATGTACACAGTTTTCTATGATACAGAAAAGTTGGACTGTAGTCTTTGTACTGTGCACCAAAACTATGCTAATAAAACACTCCTGAAGCCAGAACAGTAGGCCAGACCGGAAGTGTTCTGGGGCATTTCCAAGTCGGCTAGAGCCAATATTCATCTAATACTTCAGAGCCACACTACTTTAGCCCACTGGTTGAATGTCTTCTGAGGTACAAATTAGGTCACTGAAACGTAGAGAGAGATAGATTCATTTAGTGACAAATCCCCTCTTCCCTTTGTTTTTAAGTGGTTTTCCAGGTCTTGTATATTGCCATATATTTTTGCTGAGCGTCCACATTCCTAGACCTAGGGGCAAACAGCTAAAAGTTTAATTACATGAAGTGTCACCACCCTCTTCAAAAAAGCTATCAATTTGAAGACCTCTGCTGTCTCCCTGCACATGGGCAATTTCACAAGATCACAAACTATTCTAATGCTAGCTAACTAGAATTTAGCTTTCACACATATCTATTTAAATAAGGTTTTGTTAAATTAAGTAAATATGCATCATTCCTCAATACACACTTTCTAAATGACCTTTGTGCTGTCCCACTCCAAAGTGCTGGTCTCAGCTCTATGTTACTGCAATTTCAAAATTTCATCAACTCTTTATAGTATAAAATATGTAAAAAAACTATTTCTTGATAAAATCTGTGGTTTACTCTCAAAATCCCTAAGATACTATGAGCTGACAGTAAAATTTACTGCTGTAAAGTTTTTCAGTCATCACCATGGTTTAGCAACCCAGGTCAGTGAGGAAGTTCCCATTCAGGTTCATGCCAGAATGTACATTCACACTATATCAGACCATTCACAGTAATTTAAAAAGTCTACCTTACAAACCTTTGTTAAGGGCCATCAAATCGTATTTGCTTTCTTCAGTTCTTTCAAAGTAAGTTTGCACACTTGATTTTTTTTGTATACATGATCCTATTACAGTTCTTCATATTTGTTTAAAGTATGTCTTCAGTTTAACAAAATTTTATCGAATTCTAATCATACATTTCAAGGTATTTGCAGTAGCACACTGCATTGCAAGTCTAATATGCATGTTTTCTACTTCATTTAGGTCACCAGCTAACTTCTTTGGGAGTTTGGATCCATAACAATTCCAAGGACTTTTCATTTGTTACATATTCCCTGAAACACTGTTTTAATAATTTAGTTCCCTGAACTATTTTGCCTTCATTTGCAGCTTGAATACTGTGTTCAGTTTTGGGCACCTTCCTACAGGAAAGACATTGAGATGCTGAGGTGTGTCCAGAGGAGGGAAACAGAGCTGGGCTCTGTTTCTCAGAAACTTGAGCCTGTAGCACAAGTACCATGCAGAACAGCAGGGGAAACTGGGGTTATTTGGCCTGGAGAAAAGGAGGGTCAGGGGAGACCTTATTGCTCTCTACAACTGCCTGAAAGCAAGGTGGGGATCAGTCTCCTTTCCCAAGTAATAAGCAATAGGAGAAGAGGAGATGGCCCCAAGTTATGTCAGGCAAGGTTTAAATCAGATATTAGGAACAAAATCTTCACCAAAACTGTTGTAAAGCACCGGAATGAGCTGCCCAGGGAAGCAGCTGAGTCACCATCCCTGAAGCTATTTAAAAGACAACTAGATGTGGTGCTCAGGGACGTGTTTTAGAGGTGGACTTGGCATTTCATGATTGTAGTATTCTGTAAGTTTTCCTCACTTGAGACAGTATCAAAACCATTACGAAAGTCTAATCAAGATATCAGCTACTTCTTGTACAATAGCAGCACCCACCAACCTCAGAACTGTATCACTCTATCACTGCGACAACACAATTTTGATAAAGGACTAGAGATAATGTGATCACAAATAGATATTAGTAACAAGTAGTTACGAATGTACTGTCTCTCCAGCTATGAGAAATCTCTTAATGACCCCTTTATACTTGTAGACTGAACGACCCTAAATTAACCATAAAATAATAAGGAAATATTGTAATGGCACAGTAATAATAAATGTAATGCTGTCAGGAACCCACATCTCACAGGCTTCTGAAGAAAAAACAGACACTGTATCAAAGGATACAAAATAGTAACACAAGATAGGAGAAACCTTGAAAGCATAATGTCTAATGGCATCAATGCAAATTATAAAAGATGAGTTACTGAGAACTGCAAAGAAAGGTTATTCAAGATATAACTAAAGCATGTGCAGAACTGTGTAGCAAACTAGTGCAGCTGCTCGTGATCGACAGCCTAAACAGAAATGTCTTTAGATTGCATAAAGCTAAAAACCCGCCATCTAGTTATAAAGGAACCTTACATCAGAATCAGTTACAGAGAACTGTTCACTCCAATATCCTGAACCAATACACAGGTACAGTAAGTTTTACCTATTTTCATTATATATATCTGCATGTATCTGCTTGTTTGGGTCTGGTACCTCAACACTGGTTGTAACTTGGATGCAATACTCCTAGTTATACCCAAATATGTTTCATAAAAATCTATTCTAAAACAAAGCAGAAAATAATTCATAAATATTTATAATGGTGAAGGGAGAGAATGCTGCTTCTCAAAATATGCTAATGATTTGCAGTATCATGCAACTACAGCAGCAAACACTGCTAAATTTCCCTCAGAAAGTATAACTTATTTATATAATAAAATGAATTAACTGAGCATTTCTTCCATATCAGCAGTTCTCTTGTTGCATTTTTGGCAATTACAATTTCATTTTGAAACACATTTTATTTTACTCATACTTTATTAATCCTGACAGAGTAGCTAGTGAGAACAGTATACCAAATCAACCTAAAGACTGATAGCAAGACTACCTTAGCTTCAAAAAGATAAAAGCAGAGCCAATAAAACAATGTTTCTCATAACCTCAGCCCTTCATAATAAAAGTGTAGCATATTACAATGAAGAAGAAAAAAGTATGTTCAGATGAGTATCACTATTACACATATTTTTCAACTATTATTCAGAGAAAGTTCTGGGCTATGAGGTATCATCCAATGTGATTCAGTTTTCAAAGATGATTATAACAGGAGTTGTAACAAAAATAGAATTGTTTATGCAAGAGAGCTCAAACATTCCAGATAAAACAGTGTTATTGTATTTAATATACAGTATTTGAAAGATTATTCACACAGCAATGAAAGGATACTCAGCTCAAACTATGCCAAGGGTCCCTCAGCTCTACAGACTGAATGGTGGAAGGAATAAGTATTATGATTATTTTTTCACAAATGCCAGTTAGGATTGACAAGTTTTATGGAGATCAGAATTCACTTATACTGTTGAAACTATGTAAACTTTAAAAAATAAACACGCATAGAAAATCTTGTTAATCTTCTAAAAATATTCAAATCATATTATATTTTCCCCCCGTGATTTTCCTGAAGCCTGTCATACATTTCTAAACAGTTCTTGAATTTCTTTCTCTTCTCACGGAATGCCATATCCACAGGACTGTCACTTACTGAGATAAAATTATCTAACAAATTGATGTATGCCAGTTAGGAGTATTGCAATATTAGGTCTTCCATATGTTTTTAGATCGCTTCTTCTTTTAACACCTGTATTCATAGCAACAGTTATCTCAGTAAAAAAAGGCTAGACAGAATGTTTGTGCTACTATAAATTTTCCAACCTCAAGAAAGGAAATAAAAGAGAAATAGAGAAAGAAAACCACCAAATAAATACCACATAGTCTTTTCAGATACAAAATCTCAGAGAAACATTGCCTTGAAAATACAGAAGATAACTTACTACTCCTTAAATCCATCCTTGCTTTCTACATTCTGGCAGAAAAGTGATTCTATCATGAGTAAGCGGCAATTAACTATTGTCATTAATGAAATTATTCTAGAATAGCAGCATCCCATGACATGAACCCATAATTTCAAATCTAGCTGATTGACAAAGTGGGCATTTGTATGACACCATGCAGTGGAAAACAATTTTCTTTTTCCAGTTTGCTTTAAGTTCCTATATTTCTTTTAGGTATAGTCCCCCACCCTCAAAAAAAAAAACCAAACAAAAAGGAAACTATATAGAATTAAAACCGCATGTGCAATCCTAAACTTCTGTCCTTGTGCACACATATTATAAAAAAGGTTTAGACTGCTTTGTGTTCTTTCAGCCTCCCTGGTTTTGGTCTCATTGCCATTCCTCTTGTCTATCTAACCTATTCCTAAAGCCTTCGAAGTACAAAACAAGCCTCACTATGCACCAGTGCTAGTCTCTCAATTGGGAAAGCATCCCAGTCTCCTCCTTCTTTTCTGCAATTTCTTTCTGTTTGTTATCCTTCTTCCCAGAGCCCCTCTTGCTCACATTCTTCTTCATCCTCCTGTTTCATCAGTCCAGCTCTTTGTTTCAAGGTCTTCTACAAACTTCAGGTTGTCCACCCATGACCTCTCTGCACTTCTGTCAGAAATGCTTCCAGGACCAAATCTACACCTAAAAATACGAAGCCAAAAGAGTTTCTCATATTATTAGCCTTGGACACATCTCCTTAAACTCAGTAATCTATGACAGTTTCTTTGTTTTAATGGAGCTGAACAAGTTTTCTTCTTCACCAATGCTTTCCAAAAGGCTGAACTGAAAATATTGAAAAAAGTAACTCAAAATAAGGGCTAAATTCCAGACTGACCAATATTACAAAAATATATTAAAAAAATACTATAAGCTATAAATATTTAAAACCAATTTTTGTTATGAGAAATGTCAGAAGTGCTAGGAAGTGCTAATTAGGTTTGATGAAAAACTGTGTCTATATAACACAATGTTCTGATACTTCTTTGCAGGTGCTAATTACCTTAATTCATTGATTCCCACACTTTATTTACTTTTGAATGTCCTCTTTCCAGCTACTTGGACCTAATCGTTCCTTTTCAAAGTATTCCAATACTGACTGCAAGGAAAGCTTCGCTTGAGAAAAAAATCTCAGGATTTGCGCCCAGTTTTTGATTCTGCTAAAAAAAGTTGGGTAAATAGTGTTGCTTCACTCAGTCAGAGCCAACATAACAACTGCTTTGCTGTTCATAATTCCATAACCACTTGTCAGCATATTTGTATTTGTAGGGGTTTGAAAGGTTTATTTCTCTTTAAAGAAAATTCTTACTACCAGCCCAGCTAAATTAAAAATAAAATTGAATTAATATTTATATCTGCCCTTTAACAACACAGACTTAATTCCAATCACATGCAATCTCGTCTGAATTTCTTGATAAGGCTTTGATTAAACGAAACAATTCATGTTTCTTTCCCAAGGCAAAAGCAAGCATTCAAGACATTATAATAAATTGAAGTAAGTATAAATATATAAACTACATACTGGGCTAGATCACTTTCCTTCAGCAGTGGAGAAAACAGCTTTGTAATACATTTTTAACAGATGGACCCTAAAATCCTGGATTGTTTTGCTTTGTTTGGCCGATGTTTCATATGGCTGTATGCTCAAGACAGGCTCAACTGTTTCCTAAAAACATATATTCACATCTCACATAGTAGGTAGTGAGGCGTCAGTCTGTACTCTCTTGACAAAATGGAGCAAATATAGCTTAAGCCTGAAGCAAAAGCTTGGATAAAATAATGAACCATGAAAGTTTATGAATTCAAGCATTATGTACTAGAGATCAATATTTCCTACTTTTCTAAATTAAATGGTATCTTGACATCCTGTCTCCCTGCACGGAAAGAGAGAGCACATTCTTCCACCAACCCAAACCTCAAATTTTATTTTGACTCTGTATCTGTTTAACCATAATGCAGAGGAAATAATGGCAAAGCCAAGCTCCTGATCTCTTAAACTGTAAACACAAGGAATTAGACACTAATTATCTGCCAAGAATTTTTAAATCACTTTGACTATAAGGTTAAATTATTTTAATAAGGACCTTTACTAATTTCCTTGTTTATTCTTTTTTGCATAATTTCTGTTCACAGGAATAACAGAAAAAAAAATCCACCTACCTGAGGCGTTCTTTTTACAAGACCTTTTACCACCACACTTTTAATTGCGAAACTCTTTTTCAAAAATATATCAAAGAAAAATGTAACAGCATGTGCAATTAATAAAGACATCTCTCTTCTAAACTATATACTTGTTGGATTTCCTCCTTGTAATACTAATCACAATTAGTATTTTGATGCAAAATTCTATTACTTTGGTTTTCTTGTAACAAGGAATAGATCTTTTGCTTTACAGAAATATCTGAAGAAAGGAATTTTAGAAGATGCTAAGCTCTCAGGGTAATGTTAAAAAAAAAAACCCAACTGTTCAAACAAAGAACTAATACAGAAACTTGTAAAAGTTTTCTAGTTTAAAAAAACCTGATCTTTCAAAAGGAAACACAGATACATCATATATAGGTCCTCATTTTCTGGTTCACAGTATTTTCGATTTGCTCTCTTTAAAATTCTGGATTACTTCCTTAGGGAAAATACAGTTTGGTTTGTAGCTAAAGAACAGAGTTTCTAAAAACTCAGCTGTTCCTAAAGAACAGGTTTCTAAGCAGAAGAGGTCTTCAGCATTTTGTAGCTACTCAAAGCCTTAAAATCAAGGCTTGGGACATTAAGACTATTCAGGAGTACTGTGCATTATCCCTCAAACGTATTCACAACAGCTCCTTTTTTAAGTAGAGAAAAATGTTTCATTTAAAACCACATGCACTCCTTTCAAGACAATGCTTTCAGAGATGCTAGCTATATTTTTCCACTTGCCAAATACAAAACAGGAAAATCAGTAGCAAAATAGTAAAAAGGATGTTATGCTTTGTTTTAAAGCTGGATGATTTTTCCCGTATTGGAGAAGGGTTGTATTCAAGTCACTTTGCCTTTGCACAACTTGGAGACTCAAACATAATGGAAATGCCAATTTCTGTGGTCTGTGGACAAGTTATTTTGATTCACGTATTCTCTTTACTCCTTGTAGAGTCCATGTGGCACATCCAGTATCCACTCAATCAACAGAAGAGCAATTTAATACCTTTGTTATCACAAGTTCTATATGTAATAAAATCTACCCTCTATGGTGTCTGTACATTTACAAACACGGTATTTGTCCACTGACGCATTGCAAAGACTTGCTTATTTATGTCAGCAGAACTAAATTATTATATTTTCAACTTGGATATATCAAATAGCTTGGGCATAAAATATATTGCCTTGATACCTTCTGAGATTCAGTATACGCAGAAGTAACAAGTATTAGAGAAATTATTCCCCTTTATTTCTCAACAATTAACTCATTTTATTGGAATTTCATGGGGTTTTTCCCAGTCCACTCTCCTCCTTCATTTTCCAAGTCAAAAAATTTCGTCCTCTTGAACTTTCAGATATTCAAGGATCATGTTTGCATCAAAGCAACAGTATCATAGACAGTTTTACTTAGACTATGAAAAACCTGTTAAAAGAGAAGAAAACAAAAAAGCAACAATATTACAGTTCAAAACATTAAATATTTCCATGTCCTTTTTTTCCTTCACTGTCACCTTCCACTTAATACAAATCTCAGGGAACATCAGTGTCCAGGAAGACTTCATAGTTCAACTCATGCTTAAATCAGTCTAGAACAGAGATCCGTAGCAGAGATTTTGGATTGACAAAAATTCATTGACCCTTTCTGTGACAGACAAAACAGCATGGACAATTTTTTTCCTCTCCAAGGTAATAATGTGGGAAAGCTTCTGAGGCAAGTCAATGCAAATATCTCCTTGTGAATCTATAGAAGGTGATTACTGTAACGCTTTTGTAATTTGAAATACTCTTACATGGACGCCGGATGTCACCATGACTCCAAATGCCCATTTCAGAAGCAACCAGAATTTTGCACAACTTTTGGAACAGTGAATTTTAAAGAGAGATGTTCAGAACTCATTGTACTCTCCTTTGTAAATTCACGGCACCTCAATTTTTGATGGCCTAGAAATTACAAAATTTAATTCTGAGATGTTATTTAAAGCATTTCATAATTAAAGGAGATTTAACAGACTTTCTATGAGAATAGAGGTTAATATTGTCATTTCATTATAAATAAAAAGCTATCCACCCTAGTTTAATTCAATATACAGAATTGAAATCAATGAGAGTTCTATATAAAGAGCAAGGGTAGAGAATGATGCAAAATGTCAAGAGCTTCTATTTATAGGTACTGAAATTCTAACAAAAAAGAAAAAAAAGAAAAAAGTTAGGTTGAAAGGAACTGATTCTTTTGAAGTAAAAGATACTATCTTACTGTATAAACATAACCATGCAAAAGCAGAAACTCTGTTCAATGTCTTAGGCATTGTCCTTGAAACTCACTTTTTTAAATGTTTAGAAGTTGAAAAGGATCTCATTTCATTTGACCTTCCATAGAACATAAACTGTAAAACTTCCAGAAACTGATACTATAGTTTCTTTTCACAAAGGAGCAGAGACTTGTTTTAAACTCAAGCTGAAAAATACATATTGTTTATTTGTGCTCCTGTAGCAATACCTGAGGTAAAACAATATTCTAATACATTTCTTAAAGACTAATTAAGTAGCTCTTAATAAATAGATGATAAATTTCTTCTGGGTAGCAAAATATCCTGTCCATCCACATGAGTGAACTTTTATCTTTTCACTTGAATTTGGGATATGGACTTAGCTAAAATTACACTTTCTAATTGAACTCAAGCCTTGTTTGCTGCAACACCACTTCATTGCCATTGGTAATGTAAATCAATCGGTGCTACAGTGTAATGACTGTAAAAGTAGAAAAGACCAGGCTACTACTGAAAGTTGATTTTTGTATAACTAATAAGCTAGAAAACTTACAACATAAATAATCATTGAGAAATAAAAGTTTAAAACAATGAAAAAGCATTAGAATTGTAGAAACATGATAGTTTTACCTTTTCTGTTGAAGTCAGAAAGATGAATAGCAGATACCAGTTTATTTTAATATGCGTATAACAGAGGAAACTGTATCCCCAGAGGCCACTATACTATTTTATGTTATCTTTTCATTGCCTCTAAAATCTGCTATATTTTTCTTAGACATATAAAAATAAATATTTTCAGATTTACTATTGAGATACTGCTATTTCATATTTATTGCTGGAGGTACACTGCAATTCTTCACAGACTTTCAAATTCTTCACAAATATTTAGGGTCAGATCCCATAAAATAAAAATAGATGAACTTCACCCTAGACATTAAACCATTTTCTCAACAGTAATTATTTTTCTATGACACACTTCGGCCAGCTGAGTCCTAGGAGGCACAGACTGATGCTTTCTTTGCTAGGCCTTGTTAAGAACTAATACACACAGAGACACATGACCTAAAATAAACATTATCCTGCATGAATCCCTCTTGCAAGCTCCTTTTAAGTACTCAAAGGCCACTATAAGGTCTTCCTGAAGCTTCTCTTCTCCAGACTGAACAATCCCAACTCCCTCAGACTGTTTTTACAGGACAGGTGCTACAAGCCCCCAGTCATCCTTCTGGCTCTCCTCTGGACCTACTCTAGCATGCCCATGCCCTTCTTGTGTTTGGGGTCCCAGAGCTGGATGCAGCATTCCAGGTGGCTCTCACAAGAGTAGAGCAGAGGGGCAGAATCACCTCCCTCATCCTGCTGATCACGCTCCTGTTGAAGAAGCCCAGGATGCAGCTGGCTTTCAGGCTGTAAGCGCACATCACCAGGCCATGTCCAGCTTCTCATCTACCAAGTCCTGCTCTTCAGACTTGTTCACAATTTTAGATGGGCATAATGCGGGTTCAGGGCAGTCTGCAGAACTAGATGACTTTTAGTGGCCCTTTGCTGTCACTGGTTGGTGAGAATCCATTAATTTTAATTGTCCTGTACTGCTCTGTGACATTTTTACTCCAACTGGCGACAGTGGCAGAACAATTTACTGAATGTATATGAATGCTCTGAGCAAAAAGCCAGAAATGTTCTGCTAGGGATCATCACCTAGGCTAAAATTTCTTCAGCTTCAGAATCCTAAGGCAACCACCTTTATTCTATTTCACACATAGAGGAAGGTGTGAAGTGAGCCGTAAGGTCTGAAAAATTACATCTGCACGATGTAAAAGAAATATACACAAATATAAGGGATAACTAACCACAATCTATAGCTTGTCACCTTCTCTTTCTCCAAATCCAGCTACAGTCCTCCCTCACCCTAGCCAACCCTCACTCCAAACCCCTGGTTCTGTACCAAGGATGCAGGATATGAAACAGCTTACTAAATTTAGCTGCAATTATAGACTGAAGTAGACTTCTTAATTATTAGTAGGTCAAGGGCTTAAGGAAGTAAATGCCAGCATAGGAAGGTTTTTATACCTTGTGTCATCCACATCAGTGCCGATGGTAGAGGAAAGACACATGGGAACCATAAAGACCCTTTCCAGGGAGTTGAAGGTACCAACCATTCCTCTCCAAAATGCTGCCTGGCTGGTCAACAAAGACATAGGAGTGGTGAGCTCTCTAGTGCTTAAACTAAGAGCTCATTAGGTCCTGCCTCTCTCTTGTGTATAGGTAAGAAAGTATTGCTTTACATATTCAAGGTATGTATATCCTGATTGCAGAACCTCTTTGCATAAACAAATTAACCCAAAACAACCTCCACTGCACTTAAACATTTTGGCTGGATGAACAATATTTGGCTGACAATAGCTTGGGATAAAGTTCACATACTTATATTTGGCAAAGGAAAATATGTTGAGAATTTTATCTATAATCTATCTCCTTTGTTTAAAAACTTGTATTTATAAACTGCTTAACACAGACTACAATGTAGAACCGCTCCTGAATTTAGGATATTGAACTACGATAGTTTATACTTTACGTAAAGAAGGTGTTCTATCATCTATAGCTGGCCGAGACAGTGACTTTCATCCTAGCAGATTATAGACTGAGCACATATGATACATACTTTCCTGCCTCCTAGCTCCAGAAATGCAACACACCTGGGCATGAAGCCACCAACTCTCAGAAATATATATAACACTTTCACAAGACAGCAAGGAGCATACTCAGAAATACAAGAAAGTGAAAATATGCCACATCCCCACACTGGCTGCTTACAGCACACAGAGTCTTTTTTCTCATCTACAAGATCACAGATGCTTAGGTCTCGGACACCAAGCGAATACATAAAACAGTGGGATAAAGGACCAAGGTCAAAAGTTTTAGTTCTCACACATAATGGATACTCTATGTAGGTATGTAAATTGCTGAAAGAAGGGGTTCATCAGAACTAGTACGATACAAGTCTGGAATTAACTCTGGGATGTAAAAAGGAATGAACTTGTGACCATTTTCTCTTCAAAACATTGTCTGTAATTCTTTACTCATGCTTCTTCTGGAACCTAAAAACAACTGAACACAATATTAAAATACATTAAAAAGTCTAAATTTCTTTTTGCGTGGTTGTCAGATAATTGAATGAATTATGGGAGGATGCACACGCCCTGAATAAAAGGTCCTAAGAACCTACACAGGATGCTTTGGTGCTCTTGGTGAGAGGTTCTTCCAGCTCTTTCAGGTTTATCAGCTCACTTTATGAGGTCACTTTATGAGCCAGACGGTGGAGCCCCTCACTGTGCCGTTCTTGTACATGGTTATCAACACAAGGAATGTACCAGTGCAACTGAAAATGTCACATTTTAAAGACTGGCCTGAAGAAATGAGAGTTTTAAAGAAGAGACACGGTTTTAGATTAAGGCAACCTGCATTTCATATGAAAAACTGAAAATATCCTTTCTTATCTACAGGGAAGTTCGAGCTTGATCATTTTAGTCGCCCTTTTTTGTTAATACGATGGGGAGCAAACCATTGATCTAAACAATGTAAACTTGTCAATAAGACAGAACATTTATTTTTTTTAAATCTTATGTTATTGATAAAAATAAACTTAATCTCTTGTCAAGTTTGTTTTATGACAAAAAAGAGCTCCTGACACAGTCTTTCTAACCTTTCATCTTTAGTTCTTCCACATGCAAATCCATACCACATGCTAGAACACACACTTGTAATGAAGAAAACCTGTTGTGATCAATCAGAGAGAAAACAAAACCATAAAATATGCAACAAAAATCAGCATGACACAAACACAATTGATCATAATTTAGCATTTGTTGTGTTTCCTGGGAGCTTCCACAGGTCTGTTTTTATTTAATTATCACAAGAGGTAATAAAGTCAGAGCATACCAATGGGGAACAGGTCATTACTGAGAGTTGTTAACTTCTTAATATAATCCACTGCTCTTTTAATCACTCAGCAACTAAATTAATTAGCTGTTAAAGGTTAGAAAACTTTTCCCTAAACCTAAGCATAGTACATAATTTCTTTCTTATATTCCACATTCCTTATACATTACAAATAAATTGATTTTATTTCAATATATAAAAAACTATTCTTGTCAATTACTGTATGAACACTTGACTGGAATGTAACCTGAAAAGATAAAGTATCAGGTACATGATATATGTAATTTTTTCCTTAAAAATACAAAATCTGTCACCTTTTCAGAATCTATGAATTCTGTCAAGTAAAGATACACTTTATAACATCAAATTTTCATAATAAATACTCAAGGATTTTCAAACCACAACTGAAGAGTCTTACATGTCTTGTATGAAAAGCAACTTCTTCCAACGGCTACCAGCACCCTGGTAAGACACATAAGACAGTACTCAAGACTATTTTCTTTGAAAGAATATGATTATGTATAAAAATTGCCTTAAAATAAAGAGGAATAAGCTGCCTCACAGTTACAGCAGAGTAAGAGCACAGAGGTATTGAATCAGATACAGCTTATAGATACAGTCATACACAAAATTATGTAAGTGTCAAGGATTACTTGCACAAGATACGTTTCTGCACTAAATTTCTCATTCTCCCATTGTCACTTGTTCCCACCTTACTGTCATGTTTAACACCTACTTCTCCTTCCTTCTCCCAAACTCCTACACACTCATACACAAATATTCTTACATTGCTATCAACTATTTAGTCCATATGTCCAAGACATTTTTAAGAACAGACAGTAGTTTTGGACAAGACTGGTTACTTAGAAAACCACACTTTCTTTACTGTGCTACTCAAACAATTACATTTTTTCAGTTTTTCTAGTACAGTACCATTTGATATTTATGCATATATAAGCAGACAAAAATCTAATAACTGAAATAAAGCTAAGCCTCATTGTAAAGTTAGAATATACATTCTGATTCAGACTCTCTCTATTTTTGTTATTAGAAATAATTAACTACACATACGAGTCAGAAATTGGGTTTAAGTCCACTAGATGTCACAAAGAAGTCAATATATTTTTACTCAGGTTTTACATTACAAGTTGGTAACTCCCTGGTCTTTTGTCCACCGGTAAAACCAGTTATTTTTCACAGAGCTGAATTCCCCCTAGAAGAAAAGATATTAGAAAATACTACATTTCTCTTATTAACAAACAGATAAATGTAGGCTTTTATCTGAAGAAAAAAGAATAGTATGGATAATATTATGAAGTCTCAAGTGGACTTTCCTAACCCTCCCGCTAAATCAGTTTTAAATAAAAATTCTGAATTGAATCTGAAATTTGTTTAAAAACGTGCCTACTGTCAGCTTTTTATAGAATTAGTTTCAGAGAACAGATGGACATTTGAATATCTTCTTAAAAATGTGTATTTATGTAAGACTTTTGGTAGAAAAAAAAGGGCTGCATTTAAAGAAAATATGCAACAGGAAGGTAAAAGAAAAATCCAAAAGGAGGACTGGAATTTTTCAGGCTACATTTTAAGGATTAATAAAGTATCTGTAATTGAAGATACCACCAAGCAAATACTTTGGTGAAGCTCATTTTTGCAAACATACAGGAAGATCCACACAGACCTGCCTCACCAATTCCTCAGGATTTAGTTTACCTCAATCTCCTTCCAATTTACTAGTCATACTGAAAATACACAATGTATGTCCTCAGTTACTTCATATTCTTAGACATGAATATTTATTGGCAGTTGTTTTTTTATTGTGGTAAATTTTGGAATTTAGGTGTTAGATCCCATTTTTTGTATTCTTTAAGGTTTTTGGAGGTGATTTAGAAAAAAAATCTGTTTGTAATGACTTATAAACTCATTATATCAAGAATACAATGGACTTTTTCAAATCTCAAGTATGCTTCTGTACAAAATAATTATTGCCTAAATACTGCTCCAGCAATGTGCTGGGCAAAAAAGCAAAATTATTATCACAATGCAGACTGGAATAAAATAAAACACGGAGCTCAAATCTTTACAATAAAATTAATTTCTTACCTCTCTGTTGCACAACACAATTATCTCATATTCGCTATGTACTTTCGTTTTTCCTTTCCTTTATCTTTGCATTTTTATCTGCCTTTGTAAGCTAAAAAATGAACAGTTCTAATACAGTGAATTATACATTTTCAAAGAGATTAAGCATGAACTGGAAAAAAAAAAAGAACATATAAAGCCAGTTACTTTTGGCCTTACTCAATCCAGACTTAAAAGCATGACTCTGCTGACTAACATGGCATTGCTGAAGGTCAGTAAGATCTAATGCCTGACTGTACTGAGAAACAAATGAAACCATTCATTGCAAGCTGCCATGAACAAACGATAGCAAATACTTCAAACAGAAATAATGAAAAACAGTGCAGAATGAGCAAAGATATCCTGAGAAATAAAGCAGGGTTGCAACTTTTTCATATGCCTCTAACCACCTTGTACATAATGTACATCTCTGTTCACACCATCCAATCATGTTACTTACTACCTGCTTCTATAAATTCTCTTAATTTCAGATATGATCCTAAAAATGGTACATGATATTCCATTTATTAGTTCTGCTAACAAGGTCTACTTTGTCGATCTGGGATGAAGTTAATTTTCTTCATTACAGCCTGCATGGCGCTGTGTTCTGGATTTGCAGCCAAACGTATTAATAACACAGCAATGTTTTGGCCATTGTTGGAACAGTGCTTGCACAGAACCAAGGTTTTCTCTTCTTACTACTTTGACCCTGTTCCCAGCATGGGATGGCAAGAAGCTGGGAGGGAAAACAGCCTGGAATAGCTGACCCAAATTAGCCACACCATGTAACATAGTGTTCAGGAATAAGAATTGGTATAGAGGAAGAAGAAGGGAGCTGAAGGATTGCCTCCAAATGCGGCTGATGCTTGATGAACAGCTGGACAACAGTCTGCTTGTAGGAGGTGATTTCTTTGAATCGGTTTCCTCCTTCTTTCCTTCATCTATTAGTTTGTCTTTATCCAAGCAAGGTATTTTTCAGTTTCATTTTTCTTATTCTTTCCCTCAGTCTGTTGGGTGCGGAGAGTGAGTGAGTGGCTGTGTGGGTACCCGGCTGCTGATTAGGGTCAACTCATTACACAATGTAAATGTAGATTTCAGGTCAAACAGTATTTATATATTTAATGTAAAACATCAGAACTCTTTTAAGAGAACCTTATGCTACTCCACAACAGTCCATGGTGACATGCTGTGCTACATTACGTAGCTCTTAACCATATTCTGTTTGTGGAGCAGAGCCGAAAATCACATAACAATTGTACAAGACAAATTTCCATGCAAACAACAGCACTGTGCTTTTCATATCCAAGAATATTGGTAACTTGACTGCAAAATCATTTCTTAAGAACTCTGTCACCTCTCCTTCCCTCAATGATATCATTAAAGAATCTCAGCCCTTCTTTCTCTCAATAACACATTATATGGACAAGATAAACAACACATCTTTAAACACCACATCAGTGAATGGCGTTAGTTGTTCAATAAGTGTCACAAAATTGAAGTTTACAGTAACCAGATGATTATCTGCTGTTCTTTTGTGTTTGTCTGTTGGGTGGTTTTTTTTCTACCCTACCATCTCATCTGACACTGCAATTATTCTTGTATGTGAATTCAGAGAACACAGACAAAATTTCAGTATCATAAGACACAGAGGTTTCATTACTATATATTTGGAACGCCTGCATCATTTGGAAACAGGCAAGACATTAGAGCTCTGCAAGAGTGAACCTAGTACACCAGGTTACATTTTACCCTCAAGAACAACATGCTTCTGAAGAAAAGTGCAATACAAGAAAACAACATAAAACATGAAACATATTAATAAGAACATCAGTAGAAATTGGCTATGAAAAATTCAAAAGAAAATGAAAAATGCATTCATAATCTCCAAAGGGAAGAAACATCACAAAAACCAGTCAGGCATGATATAGTTCCAACTCCAGAAAATCAGTAAACATCAACATTTAAACTAAAACAAAGCTTTCAGTAATTGACCTATGTCTGAGGCACATGTCCCCTTGTATCTCTGTCATTAACAACTGTTCATCTAACAGTAAAAATTTCGCTACTGTTACTTTTCTGTATGTTTTTTTAAATTAAGAAAATACAAAAGTCACTTTGAAGGGAAGGCGGGGGAGGCGCTGTAGATTTCAATTTAGTTTTCCAAAAGGAGCCTCAACTACTTGTCTTGAAACGTAGTTCAGCTTAGCCAATAGAGTATTACAGATGACTGCTTTTATTCTAATAAAGTTTCATCAAGCAAATTCACCAAACAATACCATTGCTTTTGTGAATAAAATAATTTCTGGGGAAAAGCAACTGTTCACCACTCTCCAAATGAAACTCCAGCTATAAAAGGACACACATACATTAAATATATATATTAATGCCTTTAAAGCTGTAGTTGTTGAAAATCTCAGTTTTCCTGTGATTACCCATATTCTCCACCAGATGACAATAATAATTGTCATTCATTAAGTTTATTTAAAATCATAACTTAGATTATGCCTTTTTATTTTATTTATTTCCATAAAGAAATAAACTCCACTGATGTTCTGACTATAAGTCACTTTCTATTTTTTAGACATTTAATCCCACAAAAAATAACTGTCTGAACTAAAAGACCTATTTATCTACAAAATTAGTGGGAAGGTTACAATCTTATAAATATGTACTCTGTACAGAAGAAACCTAAAAGAAGTTTTTATTACACAGGAAGCTACCTGATCATATCTGCAGAAATATCTTACCGATCATATCTTGCAGAAAGACAAAAGAGCTGAACTTTTCTTTAAACCCACTTCCTCTGTGTGTTAGGCAACTTTCAGGTGAGGTCAGTTTGCACCTAGATCTGAAGTGCACTAATTTCCTGAAGTACTGCTTTAGGGCAGGATATATATAGTGCAGTGGCTACGCTACAAATAGAAATTGGCAACTTCTGCTTCAATCTAATAAAAGTGACCTTAGCATGTCTCATAAATCTAGCTTTTCCAAGGTAAAAATGGAAGCAATTTTAATTTCTGAAACCTTAGGACTAAAGTTCTACTGGACATAAGAGAGCACAAGAATTCACACAGAGCAACTGTGAAAAGGAGTAGTGCAAATCATAGTTTTGGGTAAGCACCCTTAGTCCTACACAACCCCTGCCCTAGGTACCTAAGGTAATTTTTTATTACCTTAGGTGGCCTGCACACTAACATCATTAACAATTATGTCTCTGATGGCAAATGCTAGTTTTTCTGAAAAACAGCTGACAACCATAAACACAGAGGAGCAGTGATAGTGATAGGTGTAGGACCCCCAATAACCTAAGAAAGGAAAACAGAGCACACCACCAGCCACTCCAAAGGCCATCGATGGAAAATAATGAGATGGTTGTCCCTGTTGAAGATACCCACTGAAGTAGCTAAACAAGGAAACTCTCTCCAAGAAGCCATGCTCATTAAATAGGGTCATCAGAGTATAGGACTTATTATGAGAGAATTTGGGAATAAAGCAGAGAAAATATTTGGTACTCTGCAACATTTAAAAAGAGATATTTAGGGAAAGGACCAAAGATAAGCAAAAAGAGAGGTCAAGATAGATCTGTGAGGGATAAAAGTGGGAAAATAAAAGAGGACAGAGGTTAGTTGAATGTAAAAAGGTTGCTCAGCATGCCTGCCTGCCTGAGCCTTGTGCTACACCATGGCCCACCCTATCTCCTGACTAAACTCTATCTTCCGTGTGGGTACACTCTCAGCTCTGAGCATGCACGTATGGGAGCCAGTGAATTTCGAGCTGGACTAGCCTGCAAGCACAGGATGAAATCTGAGTGCCAGCAACTCAAGTGGGACCATGAATATCAGGGGCTCATAGCTCCAAGAGCTGTAAGTGGGGAGATGGAAGTTCTAGGGGTCATCTACTGCATAGGTAGAGAGTCTAAGGCCAGGTGCAGGAGAGAAGAGATTTGTAACGAGCTGTGCATGTGTTGCTCAACAGCTGCCCCCCAACAACTGGCTTCCCTGATGACATAAATGAAAATAGGATTGGAACAGAAGATCACCTATGCAGCTGAACAAGGAAATGTTAAGTGCAACCAAAGCAGAGTGTTTCAACACACCAGTATGTGTTCATGAGGCTGAAGTTATTCAGATGTTATACTGTGGTGCCATTCACTCAGGATAGAGAGACAAATTACAAGCAATGGTAGTTATCTCAGGGTCTTGCTAAAAATTAAATTTGGATAAATATGTATCTAACTGCATTTCTAGGTAATCAAATTTCTCCCTATATGAAAATACCCTGCTATATTCAATTACAAAAGCTAGTTTTCTTTGCTTACATCTCTAGTGTCAGTAATTATTAATAACCCTGCTGGAAACTGAGGTTCTCATTTGGAACATACTCTTTCATCAATGACTTGGGCAGAAAATGTGTATTCTACAAGCGTCATGACTTTCAAGGGAAAATTTCAGTTTTCATAAAAAATCGTAATTTTTCTTTTAGAAAACTGTTCCAAGTCACCTAGAAACATCCTTCCTGCATGTAAAACCATTCTGAAGCCAAAGTTAACAGGTTTTTCAGTCCTTTCAGTCTAGAACTAGCCTGGTAAGGACATCTAGATCTCACAGCTTTCAAATTCAACTGAGAAATACATTCAGACATCTCAAAACCTCAGGAACAACCTAGAAATTCTGGGAAACCTAGATATCAGGTCTTCAATCTGACCAAGATGCTCTTTAGATAAAATTCCCAGAAACCTGGATTTAAGAATGTGTAGGATTTTCAAGAAGACAGAGGGTCTCAAAAGCCTACTTAAAAGTTTGAAATGAAACATTTTTTCTATAAATAAACTTTCAGAATTTCAATCCTGCAGAAAATGCCAGCTGCTCCTTCCACTACAGATTTTTTTTTTTCCAATTAGTTTTTGGTTTGGAGTACTGAGCAGCACTTTCCTTTCAAACTCTGAGGAAATAGACATCTCAGGAAAGTATAATCCTTTCTGATATATCCCTGAAGATAAAATCAGGCCACAAATCTCCTGAAGTATTTTCCATAGCTCTTTGAAAATTAGCTTGAAAATACATTAAGTATATGTAAATTCATAAACACATACACTCGTATCTATTCGCATAAACCCATACTATATGTAAACACTTTTGTCCAATGTCTGGTGACTGGTCCACTTGAATTATGCTATTCCTCTGCTTTAGCTCCCTCCTAAAGCTTTCATTTCCTCCTCCCCTCCTTCATCTGATGGAAATATGTGGTCTTAGAGCGAAAAGTTCAATTTCTGGGCATTTATGTTTGGTTATGGTAACAGTTGCAAATGCACAGATTGAAGAAAGATTTATTTATTCTCAGTGGCTAACACGGAAGAGTACTGTGTACCTCCATCCATCACTGACATGAGATGTGACCTTTTTAGATATAGTTTCTTCATCTGCAAAATGAAAATTGTATTAACCTACTGTACATGAGAACATTAATTTAATTAACATTCTGGGGAAAGAAAGCTTAGAAACAATGAGATGGAAAGCACTTACAAGTAAAAATAATATAACTGCTACAAATCAAAAGACATTTGGGATGAATATATTAAACCAACTGTTTTTAACATCAAGATTCATGTAGAAAAGGTATACGAACTCCTATCGATTATTCCAGTCTCTTCTTAAAACATCTGGAGATTACTTGCACTTTTGGCTCTCATACTTCCCTAATTGTTTCCTGAATAACACTGGATATTTGTAGTAGCTGTATAGTTAAATTTATTTATAGATAGAGAAAAGCAAAGAGAGCAAAGCCTCATACAGAAGTAGGCCTTTTATTTATGACTTTCTAATAATTTCCACAGCAACATGTGGCAGTATCATAAACATAGACAGCATGAAATCATGACATCCTGAGTTTGAATAAAAGCCATAGTCCAGAAGTAGAAATGCTAATAAAACCTAACAGAAACATCAATAAAACCTGCTAAAATAATTAAATGCCACTTAAAACATCTGTAACTATTTTTGGACAAGCTCTTAAAGATTACTTCCACTTGGAGAAATGCCACTCCATTCTTACCAATCTATGGTTTTCACATTCATTTAACCAACGTTACACAAATGTTCAAGGATGATCCCTAAGTTTCTGACAGGTATTATTTCCATTATTAGAGCCTATTATTGCTGTTAACATTTATTTCCCATGTTAATAAAAATAATTAATAATTATTTTAACATTTATTTTAATATCAAGCAATACCAAAACCTAAAAATTATGATAATATATTCTGAAAAATGTCCCTGGAAGGCTCTTCATAAGAAATGAAGTTGAATTAACATAATACAATACATTAAAATAATAGTGAGAGAGTAATGTATTTTTCATGCTTTATTATTTGCATTACAAAGAAGAGCACCTTGAATCTATATATATAGATTCTTAAACCATTGCTTCTCTCACTGTAACTATCATCTTCCCTTTGTTATTGTCTCCTTTTATTTCCACTTCTTAAATTTCACCATAGTTTGTGTTTTGAATTTTAAAGCGTATGTTTGCAGATATGGAGAGAAACGTCTCAAAGAACATCAGTGTCCCAGTCTTATGTTTCATAAAGAATAAAAAAAACCCATATCTTATTCTACCTCTACTTTGGAAAGTAGTTCAGATTTTAAATACACAAATAGCATCTAAATTTTTCAGAACAAGTATGATACATATACATGTTTGTGTATTTTTACATGTTGTTGGTTGACTACATGTCTTATAACAGCAGAAGAAAAATTAACAATCCAAGGTGAAGGAGCATTAGTTCTTTAACAGAGCTCTGCACTTCCACAAATTACTGAATTGATGGGCTTATTTCAGGACCTAGTGAATAGCTCTAACTGTGGAAACCCGTCTGGTGGATTCAGTCATTTGGACCATTTCATGATGAAGGAGGAGGTGACACTGACTTCTACAGAACAAACTTAAGACTTGGTTTCTCAATATACTTAGATCAATGAATCACTTGAAAGTATCTGCATAACTGTGTATAGTTATTCCCCAAAGAGTTCTGCCCATTTTGTACAATAGTCTTTGCAAGCTTGAAATCTTCCTTTAGAAAATATTTCTGTATAATTTGTAATTAGCATTGATATACACAAGTTTCAATATATTACTGTTACCACTGTTATCAATGGAGTTTCAGCTTTACTGACTTACAAGTCTTACTTTTCTTCGTAGAGAGAGATCACCAAAGACAAGCATAGCCCAAAAATTAAAATTAGTATTTTCACAGAAAAATACAGGTAGGATTTGCCCTTTATTTTACAACTCAGTTTCTCAGTTATTTGTCAATATTTTAATTATACAGTTTAGAACTGAGTCTAGAAAATTTCCTAGTGTAATACTTTCAACCGATTTTCCTCTGCACTTCATTTGAATGACATCTACTATGTTAATTACTATCTGAATCCAAAGGGGAAAAGGGGAAGGTGAATAGGGAGTGAAATGTAAAAATATGAGTCAGCAGCTTTAGTAAAGTTTTAATCATCAGTTTAAAATTGAAAATTCAAGAGGTAGAAAAGCTAATAAATAAAAAATGTTCTTGCAATACCACACAATAATTAATGTGGGTATGCAGTAACTAAACCAAATTTCTCGAGATGCCCTAAGGCAGGCAAAACGTAATACCCAATATCCTTTGATCCATTTCGTGAAAGTTTAACTAAACTTTTTGAGCAGAATTTAAACTTGTGCTCTGGTCCACAAGTAAAATCCAGAAGCCAAAACGCAGGTTCTCCTACCCCAAGCAAGCATTAATTAAAATTTTCAAAGTAAAAAATAACCAGGCAATCAACACTAAGATAACTTCAGACACTGCCACCCTGTTGAATTTATAGCTACACAGAACTCTGAGCAACAGTAAGAACGAAGTCTCAATTCATCATACAGTTTCACCAATAACACATTTCTTTTCTTTAAGTCATCACTCCCCTGGTTTTAGATTTCTTAAACCATTGCTTCTTCAGGAACTGGAACCGAGTGTTTTTTTCTGCCCAACCAATGAAGCCCTTTCAATTCCACAATGTAGTGGACTGAAACCTCACTATTCCAATTCTCTTTGGCTTTGTCTGGATTTGGAAGTGCTCAGCAAAGCATGAAAAGTGTTCCTTCTCTCACAGAGCCAACTTCCTTCAAAGAGTGATTATTTTGTTTGTTAGATACACTGTTGTGACAGTTTTATGTTCAAATATACAAATGATAATAACATATTTTCCAGAAGTATCTACAAAGGATAATGAGTGTAAATGACAACAAACTTCATACATGTTTATTGTGAAACTACGAACAACTGCTTAGCACAGGCTTTTTACTCTGACCAATGCTGAGACATTGTATCAGAGTTATGCATCTGCTGATGATCTCAATGTAAGGCTTATCATCACTGCTTTGCTAAAATATACACCCCTGTTTAGAAGAACCCCAAAGTACCTATTGGTCTATTCAGAGGCATCAAATTGCTTCCATTATTTACCTGCAATTGTGTACAGAACAACGAAGAGAGCTAAGTATGAATCACTCTAATCCTATAAAGAGGATAATACTTGCAGCAGTAATGAGACATATGATAAGGAACAATAGGAATTGTGATTTTACTTGGGAAAAAAATCTAATAAAAAAGTCTCTCAGAATTAAATTATAGTCTATTACACAGCACAGAGCTTTTCAAAATTGCAAAACTGCTGTCTTTATTTTATTATTCACCCTGAACTAGCAGCTCTCATAAACTTTCCAAATTCAATTGCTCCTACCCCAACCCAATCTTCCCATCCAATTTGCATTAATCCAATCACAGCACTGAGTGGTTCCCTTGTGAGAATGCAGGCCCTTAAAAGAAAAGGCTAGATGTACTTTAAGTACTTAACAAAGGCATCCCACTTTCCTTAAAGAAATAAAATTAATAATCTAGAAAACTTTACCTTATATGGTCAAATTTTAGTGACTATTTCTACATTTGAGTGTTTGAAATCAGTAGACTTGTTATTAATAGACTAGTCACAGTAAACAGAAAGTCAAATCAGTATTCTTGTTCAAAATTCCTATAGATTTCTAGTAACCCATGAACCAAGACAAATCATAAATAGCAATGCAAAACAGCTAAGCCACCAAAGAAGGAATATACATGAAAGTACCTGGGGATGGAAATGGCCCCAGACAAAGAAAATTCACAAGGAGACTATTCAGACACACAGCAAGACAAGCTGCAGTTTTCTGAGGCATGCCACACCTCAAAACCTCACAGCAATGAACTTCATCCTCAGGACTAAGTCTGACACATGGTCAAGAACAACTGAGCCAATTGTTGGGTTTTTTCCTCCCTTCATTCACTAATCCAGTGCATTTGTAGAGTGAGTGGAGATGGTGCTAGAAATTCGCAAAAAGTACAATCATCTCCTTTTGAAGCAGGCAGAAGTCAAACTCAGAAAATAAAGTGTGATGGGGTAAGTAGCCTCATCAAAGGTTCCCTTTCAAACCCAAGGATTTAGAATACCACCTGAGGCAAAGCAGCTGCATGTTCTGCTGGGCTCAGAGAGTTCTCCAGGCTGCTCATAGGTCAGATCACACTTTGGAATAGGTAAAGAATGATGAATAAACTTTCAGTAATGGCTTGTAAGATGTTTAGCTTAAATTTCTAACCTTTTCATATTATGCTGTTGTCTTGACAGCACAGAAATCATGGAGAGTAGAAACAAAAATGAGAAAAAGCAGAAGACACTACAGACATCAGAAAATTGACACCATCTAGATTGTACCAGTAGTTTGGTTGGTATCTAATACATGCTAAGAAGCTTTCACAGCTCCTTTCCAAGAGAAATACTAGAGGAAGAAGAGATACTAAATCTTCCTGAATCAAGTTTCTTCTCATCCTGAGTTTGCATTCTGAATTGGAACGGCCTTTCACTCAGCCATCAACAATGACTTTCATTATGAATTCAGTTTAATTGAATTCAATTTAATTGTTTAAGAAAAATGAGTTTTTTTTATTCGCTGCCTTGTTTCTATGATATAAATTACTACACTCCTTCCTGGAACCAGTTAATACTTGTAATGAGTGAATCCCTCTGTTAGTACTTAACCTACTGACTTAAACCCGCTCACATGCCTGTACTGTCATCCTCATGAGTGTTCCAGCAGAGAATATGTTGTGTAAGCAAAGCAGCAACTCTGGACTGAGTCAGTCTCTAAATTCTTTATACAATTACCACACAAAAAATAAAGCTAGTATAAACCTAAAATCTCAGGAGAATTTTAGCTTTTTTAAAAGCATATTTCAATTCAATTTAATAAATCTTCTGGAGTCTTGGAGAAATGTAAGAATAAATCAAATGGGACAAGATGAAAGAATTTATGAAGTGATAATACAGAAAATATAGTCAGTATATGTGGTCCAAGAAAATGGTCACAATGGTTTGAAGAAAATTTCCAATATGTTTTCTGTCTTCTAAATGAGTAATTAATATTTCTGCCATTTCTGTTGCTTTCTGCTGCTGAAATACTTTGGCGATTAATAAGTAAACAGTGATATGTTTGGTGTCAGGCATCATACCTGAGTGGAAAAATGACAAACTTATTATTATCATTACTATTATTATTGTTCTGATAAAATTTATTTTTAGTTTGAAATCCTGCAGACAGAAGGACATATACTGTACGTTACACGTCAATACTGATTTAAGTACAAAATTTCACAAGAAATACTATCTTAGCCCACTATTGAATTTGTCCTAAAAAGCCCTTTAGTCAGTCCTTTAATGCCAAAAATCCTTTATTCCTCTAAATGCCTACAGTGTGCAAAAAAAAAGTCTCAAGAAGAGAATGGGGGAAAAAAAAGCAGCTAATTATCTTTAAGTGATTCAAAGGGTATTGTTCTTGGCAAATTTTCTCCTTGGTACAACCATTAGAATTCCTGATAATGTGGGGAATGAACAATCTTTAATTATTACTGTAACAAGAAACATGCAGAAGAGAAGTAAGGAAGCATTCAGCCAAGTATCACATTCCTGCGTGAGTTAGAGCAGCATGAAGTTCTAAAAAGCAGAAGCTTTGAATAATAGTTTTTCTTCCCCTATTATGTTTACTTTTTGTCTCACAGTCTTATTAACAATATTTCATCTGGGATTTCATGATCACCCAGTATTATCTTTTGCATCCTTGAAATCCCTTCTGCCTGGGATTTCCTATGCAATACATGCAGAGGAGCATCTCAGAACTGTGACCCACCCCTCTATGTGATCTGGGATGTCGTACTTTAGAGGTATCTGTCTACAGTTCTTGATTGTAGATTTCCAAATTTACTCGAGTTCCTGACAGGTGATTTACCTACCTCAACTAAATGTAAGGAGCTTAGTGAGAAGAACAGAGGATTGAATATTCAGATCTGTTCAGCCGAAACCTAGGGAACCATATATCATTCCATGTCTCCAGGGACAACACAGAGAACTTAAACAATTTCGCGTTTTGCAAGAAACTCTGTTATGGAAACAAAGAGCCAATGAAAATGTGTCTGTCTTAGAAGAAAAAAACCACTTCAGTACCTTAGTATAATTTCAAGTATTTTCAGTGATCATACATACATATCATGTAACACCTAGGATAAACCACTGATTAATGATCAGTGAAATGATTAATGAAACTGTCCTCTTCCTTCCTTTGGAAGGCATATATGTTGCTTGTAAAAGACAGCAGCTTGTCATTCCAAGTCATTACTAAATCATGGCCCAGGCCCACTGGTATTAAACACAATTCTTACTATATGCCATTTTGAAGATTCGTTCAAATGCCAATTCTTTTGATGCCATTCTTTCAAAAGAAAAAAACAAGACAAAAAAACCCCACCAAACCCAAAAGCCTCCTCTAAAACAAAGAGGCATTAATTGAGAGAAATAATCAGTTTTCAAACTCAGATAGAACTGTACACATGGAATGACTGAAAAAAAAAGTAAGGACCAGTCAGTATTTGGGTAACAAGAATCTAACTTGCACAAAACTCATATACCAAATTAGATAAATTAGTATCAGTTGAATTTTAGAAACTTCCCACCTTTTGGAAGTTTTCCTAATCAGAATTACCATAATTCAGAATTCATATCTCAAAACAGAAAATGGTTATCTCTGGGTTAGTCCAAACATAATTTTTATAATTCATTTTTCAGCTGCTAAGCTCCAATTAATTGGCTAAGTTTGTTAACTACATTAGTAATTCTAACACATGTTTTTTAAAAAATATGAGAAGGGAAGGGTTGCAATCAAACAAAAGAAATTATTCTGTTGTTCATGAAGTTTAGGTATCTGTGCAAACTGGCCGTGCACTTCTCATATGAATGAGTATGTTTGGTGTGGGAAGAGCACTTCAAAATCAGCTTCTAAGGAGCCAGCTGGAAAGAAATAAATGATCAAGCAAATGATAAACAGGCAATAGTGTCACTCAACCCTCTGGCTTCAGAGAACTTACAGCACATGACGGTTTTTAACGGGTTGGTTTCCTTGGCAAAAAAATGGAATAATTGTTCAGGTCCCCAAGAGATCCATGATTTTCCATGCCTAAAAGCTTTTTAATCTGGATTTGTTGAATTATACACAGATTTGAGGACTTCATAATCTTTGAGGATTAATCAGTTAATACCTAGCATAAAATGTTCCACAAATATATTGAAACATAGGCATGACAATTCATGGAATGTTTTAATAAAAAACAAGACTGAACAAGACTGTGAGGAGGAAAGGCTTTCCATCATTTAAGCTAATACACTGAATAAACACTTTAAAAGATATCTTTGGCATAAGTAACAAGTAATAAAATGGGCACTAATTTTATAAAAATGTTCTTGAAAAGTAGAGACTCTAAATTATCGCTTAAGTGCCCCTCACAGTTACATATCCAAATCTCATACAAAATGTCAGTAGCAAAAAAATGCCATTTACGATGACACAGCATCCAAACTCAAAGTACTGTACCCCTTCTGTGTGAACTGTTTACATGTGCCCCCACTGCCATTTGCTGCGTGTCTCAGTGAAATAAGCAGTGCAGTTACGACGACAGCCACTGCCTCAACAAACAGCACCAGCAGAGTGGGATTTAGGGCCATGCTGTTGCCATTATGCAGATACCACAAAAGTGGTTGCACAGCTACCAGCTACTCAGGAAGTAAGCAGTTGTACCCACAGATATCAGAATACGGCTTCTATAAAGCAAAATAAGAAATTATTTTATGATTGAAAGCAAGATATATCCCCTGTCTCAAATCTGCCTGATGTATTATGGCAAATGAGGAAAGAAGGTTTATAGAGTTACTGAAAGTGCTTAAAAAAATTGATCAAATTTTTCAAGACGTAAAGTTATGACACAAGAAAATGTCCATTAAGGCAGGAAAAAAATTAAAAATCATTGATTTCTGGGGAGTTAGGATCAATCTTTTTGTGTCTGAAATTGAGTGTGCAACCTTCACCCAAGGGGCAAGCAATCTCTTTAACCTCACCTAAGGGATAACAATTCTACCTCGCTTCCAAATCAGAAAGAATTGTTTTTACTTGTGAACCTGCTGTTTCCCTAATGATGACAGCTTGCTTTTTCTCTGCCCAGCTTTACAGTCCTGAGTTAAGTGAAGATCAGAAATGAATGATCACTGTACTTACAGTGCAAAAGAAGGATAAGGAATGCTACAATTTATCCCTGACACGGTGGTGCTAAAAGAGAAGCAATGCTGCTGCTATCTTTCTCAAGAACATGACGGTCACATTAAGACCAGTCCACCATACAGGAAGTATCATTTAAGTCCTCCATCAACTGAAAGAAGACATTACCCTTATACCTATGAATCATAATGAAATGGCAAGCTGTGCTTCAGAAAAAAAAATTTAGTTTTTCTTACAGTCACCCCCTGATTCACAACAAGCCCATCAATTTTGTGCTTCTTAAAGGCACTCTCAGACATCCGTTACTATGCCACATCTTTTCCCCAGTAACTTGTTCAGGAGAGATACTTTTGAGGAAAAGAAATGGCAGAGAGAAAAGGAATTGGGAAACATGACATTATTTGATCTTGAAAGACTTCTGTACAAGTACTTTTCCTTGATCATTAAGAATACTAAATACTTATTAATAATGAGCTGCAATGGCATTTATAATTTCTCCTGTAAAGGAAATGATGGTTTAAAATGAAGAAGAACCTTACACTCTGACAGTAGTATATTGATAAGCATTATTGACCGCATCAGGGAATTGAAATGGATTTGCGTTTTTTATGGCTCCATCCCTTTTCTAACATTCAGTTTGCCATTTGCAAAGACACACTATTCCACTTATTTTTTTGAATAATTTTTTGATTTAAAATTAATGTTGCAAGGCCCTCGAGAAGTATCATAAAATGTTTCAAAGCCAGCAGAATGATATAATTTTTATGCAGTGAGCCCTGTAGCACTGCATTTCAATTGTCACGATGATATCTTAATATTTCATAAACGTTCTTCCTTATTCTATGAATTTCAGGCAGTTATCTAAAAAGCAGTCTGAGTAAAAAGAGTATTTGTTGAATAACATGTTTCCCTAGCATATGCAAGTGGACTTACTGAATCAAACCCTGCAGAATTATCCAAATGTTTGTCTGCATTGTTTATATTCTCCAATTCCAACACATTTTCCTCCCAAAATCAGTTCATTCAGGTTTTTACTTTTACAGACATCCATCTGATAAATGTGAAAGTTAAGCATACACTTAAAAAAAATATTTTATTTTCATTCTAATTCAGAACAACAAGAATTCTAGGACTATGTTTAATTGTCATTTACATTCAAATCAAGGGTCTTGGTTTTCTGACTGCAGTACTTTATGCAGACACATTACTTTGAGGTAGACTAGTGTTATACTATCACAGAAACCAGTTGTTATCAAGGCTAAATAGGTGTTAAGCTCGCTAGAAATGTTTTTCAAATTGCAGGTTTTTGCTTTATTTTTTCACTCTGTAATTAATTGCACAGTTTTTAAAGACACAGTATAAGATGGGTCCCTAGTTAAAAGCAGAACAAAAAAATCTGACTGAAGATCCTTCCACTAATACAAAGACCATTAATAAGGTAATTATATTTGTTGTGCTGTTTAAAATGATGGAGTTGTCTGAAGTTTGTGCCTAGAGATTAAACAGATGCTTTTATTCCTAGCTTTAATTTTTACTTTCTCTGATGTGTTGCAATTAATTAAACCAACATTAGATATTACTGTCAAAATAATTTACTTTTAATCTTATTATATCCTAGAAATCTTATTTTTGTGTTTGTTTTTTCCCCTATGCCAAAGACTTGCCATGTTTATGCTACCTTAAAAGAGATATGAAACAACAAAAAAACCACAACAACAGTAATTTTATAATCTGTCTGTACAGAATTCAGCAGAAACTGAAGCACAAACAGTTTCCAAGCACAATGTCAGAATATTTTTTTTTTTAATTTTTTGGGTAACTTTTTATAACAAAATTAATGGCAGCATTCTCTGTCCTTAGGCAAACAACGATTTCCGTTTCTATATACATTCAGTGTCTTGTAACTTATTCACACTAGCTCCTAAACACTCTGGAGAAAAATCCATAACATATGCGTAATACTTCAACTGTGACCTTTATAGCCTATTATAGACTCGCATTGAAACTTTTCATCAATACTACTATTAGATATTTTGTTACTATCAGTTATTGTCTTTTTGTAATCTCTTTGCCTTCTGCAAACATATTTCTGCTACTGTTCCTCAGTTGCCCTCCAACAATGAAGCAAACGACATGGAAAAGTTTGTTTTGTCGAGTAACATATCTATTGTCCAGAACAAGTACAAACTGCAAATGATGAACAATTACTAAACTCCAGGAGTTTAAAACTGGAATTCTGCTTTGGGCTTATATATAAAATATTACACCATGAAATAATTAGATCACTGAAATGAAATAATTAGAGTCATAATGCTGTAACTCTACACTTTTATCACTGTATGCATAGCTGGATTTCTACATACTACAGAAAAGTATAACTTAAGACCTAAGCTTTGTAAAGAAACTAGATTGTATTTTCTAAAAGGAAAAACACATCTATAATGTGAAAATGTATAAATACTTAGTATTTAGCACACCTGAAATTGTACTGTCCCAATAATGACTAGAAGAAACCATTAAACAGGGCTAAAATACTTTGTCTAACCATGACATAAGTGGCATAACCTCCTAAGAAGATTTTTCTCCCCAGGAGTATAAATTTTAATTGCATTTTTTGTCAGTACAGAAAATTATGGAAAACAATTTGTAGTTACAAAAGCACTATAAATGGGTAGAAGATATACATTCCCAAATGTGACAAGTGGATCAGACTCTTTGGAAGTCATGACTGAAAGAATTTCATTTCACAACTAAAAAAAATCCAACATTTTATATTACTGATTAGCATATGCACCTGTTCATTAAAAGGGACTGAGTTTGCCCTGTTATAGTACATTTATTCGCTGAATTTTATGTGCTTAAGTTTAGACGTGCAAATCCACACTTCTGCTTAAAGATCTGCAGAGGGTTTGAGTGAGCCAGGTACTCCAGATTTTTGATAGAAAGTTCATACTGTAACTAATGTTACTAATAGGTCCTAATTTTGTTAAAGACAAAAGGCATGTTATGTCTTGTTTAGCTGACATCATGTCCACTTTACTGATGAAAAGTAAAATGGAAAGGTGAACTCTGGTGATTTTAAACATTGTGAGCAAGTGGACCGCATGGGCTTCAGGGTAACTTCTGGAGTAATTATAGAGGAAAACAGAGATAAAATGATACAGAGTTCTGGTAAAGAAGGTAGGAAATCAGTTAAAGCATCACTGAGAAGTCAGGATAAAAGGAAGAAAAAAGTGACGAAGAAAGTCAGACTTGCTAGAGAAGTTCTATACCACTCTCATAAAAAGTCCTCCTTAAAATAACATTCTTGTATTAGTATTGAGGCAACTAATTTAATATGAAATAGTAGCATATTAAATTGAATCTCTAGTGTGAAGATGATAGTTTGATTCCTATTCTTCTGTCAGCATCCTTACTCTGCTCAGGGCACCTTACCCATACTAAAAAAAGATTCAGTCTCATGTGAATTCATAACCAAAGAAAAATTTCTCTCATTTGTGCAAGAAAAATTACACGTTCAACTATTAATACAGTTGCTATCAATGTAAGGCCTCCTCTCCCACCTTCAAAGTACACCTTGATGACATTAATCCAGAATTATTTCACCTGCAGCCAGGGATAAGCTTAACATAATGGAATCGTTCTAAAGTCGGGTTGATTAAAACAGCCCTATGAATGCAAACCAAGCTAAAAATAGGTGCTAAATTATTTTAATCTTGTTATTGAATAGTAACAAGACATCACAAAATGAAACCAATTTATATTACACAAATTGGTTTCTCTGCTCTAAAAGATCTCAGGAAATGGCAGGGCATTTCGTTATGGGTGTGAAGGAAGGAAAAGAGTTGCAACACTTGAATACTTGTTCCATACAGCTGTGCTTTTAACATAGAAACAGGTTTTAAAAGATTCTGAGCAAACACATCCTATAGATCTTAGGATTTGGGTTAGAGCCTCTTGAAAAACCTGAAGAAAATGTGAGATTTAACCCAAAAGAACATGAAGTCTCAGTAGCTTTGTACGTCTAGGCTCAGCCACCCTTGTTGAAAGCAGTGCAGAGGATTGCCAGTTATCTGAAACATGACATGCACATGCTTAGGAATTATGTCTGGCAGATAAACACACAATTACATCCAGCATCCACTGGCACCCTCAGCACAGACCTCCCCGCACAATTCACAGCATGATGCCATGAGGAGAATGGGCGTCACTCCTTGCAGTCTCAGGTATGCAGGAATACGAAACAATGCACACAACAGCTTCATGACAGTGATGGTGTAACAACAAAGACACCTGTAACAACAAACAGACAAAAATGCTTCCCAAGAACGGGTCTTTCCCCATCTGACTGCCATTTTCCTAGCAGGATGACCTGCTCAGTTCTAAGGCAAAGTGTTTAACATATAGACACACAAAGAGGTTATTTACTGCATGACTTGTCACTGATCCACACTAAAATACATGTAACACGTATAACCGATACGTAAAACATTTTCCCACATAACAGTTTGTGCAAATAGTCTTCGAATGCCACTGCTGTAAGACCTTTAAACGTCTATCAGGAGTTGAAAAGAAGGGATGGCCAAGCTCTCTCAAACCAGGGAGACTTTTAGTTATCCTTTGCAAAATTCTTCATGCAGACCCATGGTCACCAAATCCATTGTACAGGAAGAACAACCTCTATCTCTTTCTGTATGGTTTCTGCAGGACCACTACCAGTGGCCTGGAATTAATTCTACCCTGAGAGTCAACCTCCTATTACATCATATGTAAAATGAAAGATATCTTTGTCCTCTCAGTGCTTCACTACCCATGTGCTCGGACACGTACTGAAGTCAGCTCAGTTCTCCTTTAATTTCAGTGTGTTAGACTGATGTATTTATAAGAAAAGGATAGTGAAATAGTGTACAGAACCAGAAACAGTGCATAAAACCAGAACCTGACATAAAATTGTACTGCATCATTTCATAAGCTTCAAGGAGAATATCCACAAGATGATTGCATATAGGAGACACAGACTTCAGGAGCACTTGTCTTTTAAGAATTAAAAGCACTGGTAATACAAGAGAGTGGCATGTCAATACTGCATAGAAATTGCTCAAAGGCCTTTCAGACATGAAAATTGTGAAGCTGGTTTATCTAAAAGCCCGGAAATACCTGAGGTCTCAATACTCCTCAAGTAAATGCAGGAAAATATGGAACCCAGGCCAACAAGTGTACAGCACATATTAACACAATTCAGTCAGTCTTAAACTCACATAATTCAATTTCTCACAGTGTTATTTACTAAGTTCTTTGATTCAGGTTTCTGTGATAAGATAACCACACATGCTCCCATCTTTGATGGGAAGATTAAAGACCGCATAACACAAGGAAAGAAAATCCTATCTTATGTAAGATAAAAATGGCTTAAAATCCCACAGACTGAAATCAAGATTTTCCTTTTATATTGGGATCTGTCTCTAAGCCACCAATACTGTCATTCTTGTCATTCCAGATGTGACCTCTCAATAGAAGTCCTGAGAAACACTACAGAAACATGCACGGAGGAAGAAGCTTCTGTCATAATACATATTATAATAACTTCAAATCAGTATGACACCTTGCTATTCACTGACTGACAATTCAGAAACGCTTTAGATAGGTGAAGTTCTCACTATGTGGCTTATGCATGGCCTTCTAAGCAGAGTTGCAGAGACATATCTTAGAGAATTTTTCAAATTGATTAAACTGCATTCGACAATTTGTCTAAAGTAATTTTGGTGAAATTAAATATATTCCTTTACTTGATTCCTGCTCCTTTGTCATCCCTTTCATGATCTAGATGCATTGCTATTATAGTAAGTAACTTTAGAGTTTAGACAAAAATGTCAGGTAACAACTCTTTCTAATGAAACTCTATTTAATTCACACAAGTAATTTCTCTTTTGTTTATTTTTGCAACAAGAAATTATTATTTTTGTTTAACTCAATTACAACAAGGAGTTGTAAATGTCAAACGATGTCCTTTAATTACTACAATTATTTACACTTTTGTAAGAAATTATATAAAACAATTGAAAGAAGTATTCATTTAGTAAATCAGCATTTCATTCAGGTATGAAAGGCCACAGACTACAAGGTAAAAGGATAAAACTACTTTCATATTCACTAGTGTAAATATAAGTTCAGTTATGCAACAACCTTTCCAACAATGTTACCAGTAAAGAGAAATATTCAGCTATTTTAGCTTACATTAAGGTATCATAAAATCCATCTAGCAACTTAAGAGGGAGGACTGCAAAGATAAACAGAATTACACAAGGTTTGAACTGGTGTGAAAAACAGTGTATGTTTTGAGGAAGTTTGCACTTACATACCTTCTCAAAACAAGCTGGGCTTTTAATGTTGTGTTCAATGAACCTCCTGCTTGCTTTTCCATCAGTGTAGCACCATTGCATAAACACACAATCCAAAAAAAAAAAAAAAAAGGTGAATTTTGCTGAGCAGCCACATTAGATACGAGAGGACACTGATTCTCAATTCCATAAATAAGACTGTAACTTTTATCACATTTCCGCACTTTACAAATAAAGATCTCAGCATTCTTTCACTCTGCACGGCTTGTCTTCTCACTTAGCACTTAGTTTCACATCAGTTCCACTTGCTGGAAGCTCCTTATTCAGATTTAATCTAATACTGATGATTATTACCAAGACGACAGGCAAAAAAGGGAGTGCAAAATAAGAACACAGATCTTGAAAAAGATTACTCTCATCACTGATGAGACAAGAACCACATAGCAGCAAATCAAACCATGTGACTTCCTGGTGCCATCAAGGCTCTTAAATATTTGAATGGAGAAACTAGTTAGCAAAAACTGTCCAAAGAGAGGAAACACGTTTGAACTCTAACACTGCTGAGAAAGCAGCATGTGAAAGTTTCCCAAGGACTGATAAGCTCTGGAGTCCAACTGTCCCACTGAGACTGCAGAAGCTGCTACACTCACGGCACCGACCACTTGCTAGAAGGACGAGGCCACGGGCACACACAAACATCAAGATGTTGTACAGCTCATGCCATCCAAGACAGCAGTTTCTGCTACACACAGACAAAGGCTACGGCATCATTTGCAGACCTGATAAGTGAACAGCCCCCTGAAGCTCTTCCTCAGCACCTATCCAGAAGCCCCTCCAGGCATGCCTGCACAGTCCCCTGCTTCTGGGTAGACAGTGCACAGCCACACTGGCTTACTGAATAAAAGGTGTCCTAAGCAATACTGGTTGTGATTTGTGTATCACCTCAACTGTTACTTCTACTAGGAAAAAGGGAATTTACTACGCTGACAAAGAGGTAGTATGATGGCTGTTTGTAGAGATGGAACCAAGAGAAACATTATCTTAATTACCTGCGGTTTTCTAGGGCTCCAGTAGAGAAGATATTAGCTAAGAGCAAAGCTTGAACAGTGTGCTGGCATTCCTTCAGCTCCAAAGAAAATGGTCATGCTGCCAAATATAATTTTTCCAGCTGCCAGTAAGGCTTGGTAAATCCAAAGTCCTGTGACCTTGGACAGAAATTAAACCTTTGCAGACACACGGGTAGATTTCCACAAGGGAAAAGGGTGAAGAACAGAGGTAACCAGGGACAGGGCAAAAGGAAATGGCCTCAAGCTGTGCCAGGAAAGGTTCAGGTTGGACATTAGTAAGAATTTCTTCACAAAAAGCATTGTCAAGCACTGGAAAGGGCTGCGCAGGGAAGAAGAGTCACAATCCCTGGAAGTGTTAAAGAAACAAATGGATATGTCATTTGTTGCTATGGTTTAGTTCACATCGTGGTGTTTAGTAAAAGGTTGGACTTGATGATCTTGTAGGTCTTTTCCAACCTTAGTGATTCTATAAAATGAAAGGAAATTATGTTGACAGAAGCTGCTTTTGTGGGGCAAACAAAAGCAGAAAATAAATTTTTCATAGTTTTGATTACTGGAATAGAAATAAGCTGCTGACTCAACAGCACTGGCAGCAGATGCGTAAAAGAAAAAGGTTCAGAGAGTTTGAGAGAGTAAACCAAAAATTGTAGCTGCTTATTTTCTATTATTCATCGTAGATGACTGTTGAATTGCCTGCATGTAAGTAGTAAAGGGCCAACTGAAACCTGGAACTAAAACATGAACCTATCTTCCCAAATCTTTCCCTTTTATGTTTATCCTGGCCATATATGATTAGCATCACTGAAATGGATGATCCCAGGCTTGCTTTACCTTCTTTGAAAATGACATCTGACATCATGTATTTAGCTGTGTTTTCAAATGTACCAGTGAAGTGCCTGAAATTTTACAGGGTTTTTTTCCAGTTACATCAATAATACATTATTAACCACTGCAATTGCAAGAAAATAAATTCAAAAGGCAGATCTAGCCAAACATTTAAAATTTAACAACTGTATTGCAACATGTGTGCAGCTTATATATCACGGTGTTTGTACACACCGTTATATTAATGTGCAGTTAAAACAGCCCCACAGTAAGAAATCAGGTAGGACATTTTCTCCTGCAGCAAAGACCCCTCCTACACAAGAGTACCGAGTACTGTGGGCTAAAAGTGCCTTCATAACACGTGTAACAATGCTAGAAACTATAAGCTGCAATTTTAGCTACAGAACTTATATTCTTTATTCCTCATTTAGAAAATGTTTTTCACAAACTATATTGACTGTTTCTAAAGTTTCCTTCATTTGCTCGTTCCAACTGCTTACTTCAGTTTCACCGCATCTATTTTCTGCTTGTCCAGCACTGTTTGAAATCTCTCTCCAGAGCAGCGACAATGTATTGTGAAAGAGAGTGAATCAAGTTAATAGCCATGCTTGCTACATTTATGATGCATCAAAGAGTCGTAAGGGGAAAATGCAACTATGGAAACAAAGTTTCTTCATTTTAGCCTTTTTTCTCTCTCTTTTTTTACTTTTTTTTTTCTTCCTGGATTGCATGCCTTTGTCCACAGAAAGTTTGGAGCAATTCTCTTGGAGTAGTAGAACTTCTATTTGCTTAAATCAGATCAGATGTCTGCCCTAAAATCAGACACGATAGAAAAGAACATAAGTTATTATTAATTCTGTTTGCCTTATAGAAATGACAACAGCAAATAAAAGAATACACTGGAAAAGCACTCACAGGAAAAACTTTTAAAGGAATTCAGGAATCCTGGAATAGAGGCATGGAAATATCAATTGTTTCATTCTTACAAAATCTTTTATTATTATTATTATATTCAAATTAAACTGGTTACTCCACTGCTTTTCAAAATAGGAAATTCTCTTTAGTCCAAAGTAGTTTGCTGAAACATATTCAAAGTAAATGAGTATAAGATGCCCCAGGATATGACTCTGTCAATCACAGGAGTGCAGCACTTAAGTATAATTAGCACCTGAAATACCTACATTGTACGTGTTGTCCATGAGCTTTCTTCCTAATTTACATGGAAAAAGAATTAAAAAAAAAAAAAAAAAAAAAAAAAAAAAGAAAGCAGCTATGAAGAACCTCCTTCATCTGCAAACATCTTAACTACTTAGTCAAAACACTCAAATGCCCTCAATCAAACGCAACCACCATGACCAGAAGCTGACTGGCTTGGCAGAGCCCTCTACTGATTACAGAGAAGAAAGGAATAATGACAAACTATTTCATCACTGATTTCAGATTAGGCAAATATATAAGTAACATATAATTATTGACAAAGGCAATTTTCTATTTGAAATTTGTTTACTTCTGGTAAAGCAAATAAATAAAAAGTTCTGGATAGCTAAAGCCTAATATCAGACCAAATTGTGGAATTGTTATTTAGAATTATTATTGTAGAATATAAAGCAAATAACAATGTGCATTAACACACAATTTTAATGTGCATTAAAATACAAATTTTATGTTTCATAACTTTGATTTGCTATTTACACAGAATATTGGAATTACCATCTCTGTTAGCATAGCAGCAGGAAGAAAAGATACCATCATGTTTATGCTAATATATACTACAGAAAGATAAAAACAAGTCATATTTTGTTCTTCTAAAACTTTGTCCTCCACATTTTAATTCTGCATCACAATTTATTAGGGGAAGAAGGTGTCCAAGAAAAGAACTGGAATAGGAGATAAAACATAAACATACACAACCATTAACAGTAAAGCACAATACAGGAGTTAGCACAAGTGTGATTTACTTCATAAAGTTTATGCAGCAAATGTGATTTCAAAATTACTGATAGAAAATTGAAGATAGATGATACTGTGAACACTCACATCCAGATTAAATGCAAGAGTTAGTATTTCGAAAACGTTACCTACTTCAAGAACATATTAGTTTATTTCCCACTTTCTCTTATAAAAACTTACTATCTCATATTTTTTGTTTCTCACTTCAGTGAAGTGAAAGGAAAAGGCAGAGGAAAGCTCATGATTTGCTGTCATTACTATTTGAGGGACAACCCTTTGCTACGTTAAGTGAGTAGATAGATACATTTCGGTAACTGTTTCTTGGCAACAGGAAGGAAATTAAGTGACACCCTTCTTTCTTTCCCTGTGGTTTCTTGGTTTGTTGTTTCTGTTTGTTTTGGTTTTTTTTTAATCCCACAATGAAGCATACAGCTTTGGAGTTAAAGAGGCCATGGATCTGTGGTACTGCAAATTATTTTGCATTTTCCATAACTCTTCTTGGAAATACATTGCTGTTCAAATTTTAGTAAAATTAACAGGATCTAGATACATTTTGCTGCATCTGTAGATAACAGAACATCAGCAGACAACAGATTCTGAATTAGATTGCTTAAAGAACAAAGTGCTACCCATTCCATGGATATCTACACTAGTTTGCCAAACAGCCAGCCAAGAAGGTCATTCTTGTGAGCCAGACTTGCAAACCCCTAAGATTTTTAAAAGCAGATACAGGCCTTGTTGACTCAGACTTGAGAATGCCTCTCACATCTACATAGATAAGTTTTAACCATGGCCTCACTGATAAGTTTGTTTTGTCTTACAGCCCTTCAAGGCTAAAACTACTGAACAACAAGGACTACTACAGAAGTGAAGAGACCTGAGGAAACTCAAGACCAACCACTTGTCTGCATTTTAAAAAGCCGTCCTATTATGTATCTAAAACACTATGTAATACAACTTTTAATATTTTATACTGTCATAGATCCACATGGAGTTACAACTTGCTTAACTGAATGCGGTTTGAAACAAAATTGGTCTAAGGAGTAGAGAAAATTTACAATCCTAATTAATGTATGTTTGACATAATTTCCATTAAAGCTGCAGAAAAAAATTAATATAATGCTAATTACTATTACTTTTCCCAGTACATTTGATGAACATGACATGTTTCTCATCTTCTGAACATTAATAAATATTGGATTAAAGCACTGTGTTACAGTACTTCAACTATCTGCTCTTTTATATACATGAAGATGCACATTTTATGAACTGTGTGAGATGCTCGGAGAATATACTCCAGATACAGTGTGTCCAGTAACAAAATTAAATAGATCTTAATCATATGCAAGCACAAAATCTCTTTGAATACTGTCACATTTTTCAAACATGAAGATAAAAACTCACAGCAGCATCTGTTTTTCACTCAGCTAGCATCTTATTTTCCTCGGCTCTAAGCTATGCATGCAGTATATGAAAAACATGCTAAGACACAAAATAATGGCACTTCCAGAGTGTTATGTTAAGTACAAAACACATTTCCATTTATTTTCCCTTTTAGCTTTTGGGACATAAACAGCCATAAAATATCACTGCTTGGTATTTTTTTTTACTACTACGTAAAGTCAAACACAAGTAACAATGATTTTTAACTTAATAGTTCAGAAATGAAACAGCAGGCTACTAGCTCAAAAGGCTACTGTATTACAGTGTAAGAATAATGTTCACAATAAAATGTGAGGATATCTCAGTCCAAGAACTAAAGGTCTTAATGGTTAAATACAATGGGCCCTCCATCCGTTCAGCATAGAGTAACATCATATAAATCAGTGAGGTGAACACTATCGCTTCAACTATAGGCTTATTTCAGCACTAGCTGCATGGCACAGAAAAGTTTTCCTTGCTCTTCCGCTCAAAGAAAGGCCTTTCAATAGTCTCAAAGGAGAAATCTAATGATTCCACGTGCTGAAATACCTCATCATCATTTGGTGCTTCAGAAAAGCCTGCTGTTTGTCCTCACACTCTTCACGCAAGTGTGGCTGTTTCTCTCTAGTTAACAATTTTTAGCTTGCATTAAACCTTATCAGTAAACATGGTAGTACTGCAAAATCAGCAATTAAGGCCTCAATAGCTTCCACCAATTAGAGCTGTTGTGTGCCAAGAGCTACAGCAGAGACAGATTGTGCACCGGGTTTATTAACTCATTCTTTCTGCAGTGGAACAGCTAAGTGCCTCTCTTCTGGCCACATTAAAGTACATATAGTTGTTTCACAGTGACATACGCCTCTGCCTTAAAAAACAAAAACAAACCCCCCAGAAGGCTGTGAATTTTTCATTTGGGAGCTTTCATATCTATACCGAAGGAACTACTATCTCTACAAGTGAAATATAACCTAGCATGGCTATACCTGTTGCTATGCAGACAGCACTTCTTTTATCGAAGCATCTAAATGAAATTGTTTTTCCACGTCTCTACCCTCATCCTCTATCAGTGTGTTCCCTAATCCCAAAAGAACCTGCACTGATGGGGACTTCATTCACATGAGTGACTGTTTCTTCATCAGTGTGGGCGGAGAAGGGAACTGGTACAATCAAGCTTCAGAAATCCATTTGCATAGACATGATGGCAGAAATGGATGATAGATTTAGGTGGAGAGAAATCTTTCAGTGAAAAAAAAAGACCACGAGACTTTGAAGGATAGGTTTAACATTTCACATGTTGGAGTGTAAGCTCTTCCAGGCAGGGACCAGAATGCTGTTAGGCATTTCTACTCTCCCCAGCACAGTTCAACAATGATTAATTTGCACTGCAGCACTAGAAATCACGAACAATTAAAAGCTGTGGTTTTCCAAAGTGCTGCATACCTTCAGCAACTTTTTTACTTAAACGTAGATAAAGAGGCAGACCTACAAGAAACCGTGTTATTCAAGATTTCCTTCAGCAAGAGAACATGCATTTAAGTCTAAATGTTAGAAAATGTCATTCACTGCATCTGTTAGGATAACAAGAATGTAATATTAACAGCGATTCACATAACAGTCCATTTAATATGATCATCAATATTTCAGACTGATTTTGAAGCTGAAGAAAAAAGAAGAAACCAAGATGCATATGTAACAAAATTTATATTTCATGAACCGTAATTGCTGTAACTAGGGCACAGGGATTAAAGGCCTACGCCTAAGGCTTCTGGTCCTGAGGACAAAATATTACACAAGCATTTCAATTTTTGGGTTCAGAAATTAAGTTTAACCCTCCCAATTCTGAAGAAAAGCTGAAGCATGAAATCTGAACAAATCTCACTTACATGGGATGCACTCCTAAAACAACCTGCCTACCTAGAAAAGAATTTTGAAGATAAGGAACTGCTCTGCCCAGCTTAGGTTTTAATAGCATTTGCTGGGATTGATAGAATTTTATGAAATTGCTGTAGCAAAGGACTCACTGAATGAAACTTGATCAAAGCATTCACTGCTATGGTGAGCCCTGTGGCTGGCGTGTGATATCTGCAAACACACGCTTTCAGAGACACTTGCACAATCAAGGGCAGATTTGGCCCTCCTTATCAGAGGTCTTTCCTCTGTATTGGTATACAAACTCATTGCAAACCTAACTTAATGAACAAACACCAGTGACAAAAATCAAGAATCTCTTTGTAATTAGGCATTGCTAGTCGAGCTTCCATTTTCACTATTTCAGTCACGATCATCTTAACAGCTATGCAGTCAGCTATGCTTTGTTTTATAGCTCTCTAAAGTTGACTTCAAAGGGTGGCTAGCAGCATCCCCCATTTCAGGTCTCCTGTTTAACTCAGTTCATCTATTGTGCATTCAGCTGAGCCCTGAGCACCAGCGACCGTGCAGCTGTGGCACCACTGCGGGTTAGATCAGGTCAACGAATCAATATAATTTACAACTCTGTACATCTTCCTAAACTTAAAAGCCTGACATGTACTGAAGGAGACTGTACTCCTTTCCATACGCTTTTCTACCCGGAAGCAGGTATTTGGCCCACTAATTCAGTCCCTTTTAATCAGTGCAAGTAAATTAAGTATATTAAGACATGTATCCATTTGCTTAAATGAGAGAGGGTATATATTCTTTCTAGTAACTTCCAAATTACAGAAAAGTAATTTAGTTTTGCTATCAGAAAAAAAGTAAGTTAGTTTTTCTATCAGAAGTTCAATTGTTTATTACTTATGCTGTTCTAGGAATTGTTTCAGGTAACTCAGGGGTGGAAGAAAGAAAAGATTCTGAAGAATTGAACAAGAGGCACCACCTCACTAGTTTTCAATTCCATTTTGTTTAGACTGCAGCAGAGGATAGATTCACCTTGAATATTCTTTTTTTAGGTGAAATGACTGTAAGCCACAAAATAACATTATACAGAAACACAGCAGAAATGACTGATTTTCCATTTCAGAGAAGAGAGAAAAAAAAATCCAGGCAAAAATTATTTTCTGACATCAAGAATTCCGGAAAATACACCTCCAAAATAATTTTGAAATGCATTTAACCTCTGGGTTCTCTTGGGACATACACTGCATTATGTTATAATCATGTCAAAATCATGTCAAAAATATTTACAAGTAGCATTTACTTTTCTATTTTCTCCTTCAGTTCAAGAAATCCCAAAGCAATACATCTAAACACTACAGGTGTATTATTGTATAAAAGCTGCTAGAGCAACATTTATCCTCAAACAAATACACTATGAGGTCCACCAGTATAAATTTTCCTCTCATTGCCCATAAATCTCATCTAAATCTATTCCATGGCTGCTCCACAGATTCCTCCTTATGTCTCACTGTGAGGTTTCCATTCTCATTGTACCTCAGATTCCTAATTCTGATAGTTTAGCCAATGTTCTCCACCAGCTGCTAAGCTGTTACCATTAGTTACAGCTCCCCTTCACAATTTGTAAGCATTATCTTCATCCCAAATGATTAGGAAGTGTCTGAAAAGAGACATCTCTAATGATACTCTGCAGGCATTCAGACCTAATTCTTCAAAATAACCTGAACCTCCTGAAATGGCTGTGACTCCGCAATATTCCATTTGGCCCCTGAGTCTTGGACAAGTCCTATAACGTGTAATAGCTTATATTCTAGAAATAGAGCTTTTGCTTTAATGTATCTACTCTACTTTTAAAAAACTGCAGTGTTCTTCTTTATTAAGACCTCTGGGACCACAAAAATAATTCCATTCTTGTTTTTCTGCAATGACATCAGATTACAGCAGTCTGCTTCCTTTCTTTTGCTCCTTTATTCCTTCTGCTACATTTTTTAATATTTATATATTTACTACATCACATGTCATTATTGGGAATAACAGCTGTCAGATTCTCCTCCATCAGGGGAAGACAGATCTCAGAATTTTTTACTCTGCTTTTTGCAAATCTAATTTTCACTAACTCTCACCAGCTAAAATTTATGTACAAATGCAGATTTAGTGCTGAGAAACTTTTTGTCTGTTGCACAGCTTTTCCTGTAAAAATGTTTGATCTTACAACTCGTCAGAAGAAATTGAAGATGTGCCTACACTGATCAGTGAGATCTAATGAAAGTAACTATTACATACACCTGAAACAGATGATCTAGTGCTCCCATCTACATGCTCACAATTAAAGCCAAAAGTAGTTCCCTTTCTCTTATTTTTCTTCTGGATGGTTCTACATTAGAATTTTCTTTACCAAAAAAAATAAACCTAGACATCCAGATTATTTAGTAATTGGAAAAATGTAACATGATGAGGGAACTCAACTTCATTAAATACATTACCACCTAAGTGTGTTGATAACGAAAAAGGTTCAACCAATACTCATATTAGCAAAGGCTACCCAGTACATCTTCAACCTTTTCTTTGAACTAAGACCTGCTGAAGAAGATACTAATGGTTCAGTGATCTCAATATGGTTCCTTCTCTGCAGAAAAAAAATGTTTTTTGTTGTTACAGGCAAACCAGTACCCTGACAATATTGATTGCTACAAATCTTCTGGAAGTGTTCACACTAGTACTACTATTATGGGCAAACCATAATTTGATTTTTCTCTTTTTTTTTTCTCATGTAACCTTATCTATTTCCTCTCAGTGAAGGCTTTGGTAGTGCTCTTTTATTGCACATATTGTGTAGGTAGAATTCCTCAAGAAACAATGCTTTTTGTTATCTCTAGACTCTGCAAGGGGACTCAACCGATTCACCCTACAACCTGCACAAAGTCACACAGACCTTCGATGCAAATACATGCTCCCCATGCTGAGCTCCAGATATTATGGGTAAAACACACAAGTTAAGGCTAAGTATTATCATTGCTTATCAGAATGCTTCGTATAAGCCTACAGAGTAAGGGTTTTCCAATTTTTTTGTGGAAGAATATGTGTTCTATAAAATTTGGAGATGAGAAAACTCTGATGTCTTCTCAAAATCTGACCAGTGATACACTGCACTAGGAAAAAAAAAAAAGATGTCGCAGTAACATCTTTAACCCTTCCCCCTGCTTTAAAATAAGGTTGTTACTTTATGTGCCATGTATTTGACAAATATAGTTTTTCTGCATGCCTGGGGTTAGAAATTTACACCCACAACTGCAGACCAGCAACCCAAGCAGCTATGAAATTGTCTCATGCACCGTATTCAGCTTTCAGGATTGTTCTGCCAAGCAAGATGTGCACAATTCTACCTGAAACATTTCAATATCTACTTTTAAAAGTGAAATTCTCCAACACTTTAGATTTTGTGCTATAATTCTGTCTCAGGGCAAAAGAGACATAAGGCCTATCAAAGTTATCAGCTTCAGACTTCTTGCATTCCTATTCCTGACACTTGTTTCTAAGAAGAAAACTGAAAACTGATGAGCAATCATTTCTATCAGTAAGATCTGGGGGGAAAATGCAAAATATTTTCCTTCTTTATGCACAAAAATCTAAAATAAATTACAGATACCTGAACAAATACTGACTGTAATGTAAAAAAAAAAAAAATTAATAGAAGCATTCAATGAAACACACTCAAAAGTTTACTTTTGCAACCGGAAGTCTTCATACAACATTAAAATAGACGGTGACCCTCCCTGAGAAGCGAGATTGCACCAGGTGACCTTCAGAGGTCCCTTTCAACCTCAGCTATTCCACAGTTATGAAATTTTAATTACTAAAAACAAAATATGAATTATTCCAGTGTTTTCTATAGAGTTGTAGCACCTAGCAACATTTTGACCACAATCAGCATTAGCCAACCTACATTTTAAAGGAGAACTTAACATGAGTTTATAGCTGAGACAGACAAAATAAAGCAATGATGGGTGAAAAGAGATTATACTAATTTTACAAACAGAAAAGTTAAGCTCAGAAAGCCTGTTTCTCATTTACACTAACAGCACTCACTATGCTGGCAGTATAAGGGACCTTAACATAGCTTTAAATTTAATTTATGTAGTGTACAGTGGGCTTAGTATAATTGAGAATAAGGCTGGAATGAATCAAAGTGCTCAAGATTACAAACTACATCTCTGCAAAAGACTAAAATTTAACTTTTCTAATATTGAGTCCAATATGTCAGTACAAAGATTTTTGTCTTCTCAAAAGACGTTATTTCATCAACAGTGCAAAAAGCCCTAAAATTCATTTTGTAGTTTAAGATACTAGAACTACAGAAAATAAAACTCAATAAAATACCTTTTAATAGCCTTGTTACAACTATGAAAAATTAACCTCCACCCTTTGTTGTTAGGGTGTTTATTGCCATGCTATTTTATATATATTATACGCCTTACTATTATCATACTAATCTAGCAATTAATAATTTAATATGTCAACTTCAGTTAAAATGGAAGCTTTCCCCTCTTTTTAGGCACTGTACAAAACCAATAATTATGATCATTCATTCAGAAAACTCTTCTGTATTCTTATTTCGTAAGACTTCATGCACTCTTTTCTCTTTGCAGTAAAAAAGGTGTCTGCATGAGAAAAGAGAATATACCAATTCACTCTGAGGGCAGGGTACCTTGGAGTTAGACTGTCTCAAAAAACATCCAGGGACAAACAAAGAGTATTGGAAGTATCAAGGGCTTCTTTCTCAAAGATGGTAGTAATTTAGTTCTACAGTGGTGACAACCTTTCGATATTAAACTTTGCTATTAATTCTCTTTGCAATGAACAGGTAAGGGAAATATGCCAAAGAGCCCTTCCTCCAGCAGACACAGTGTGTAACTCTTTTCTCCAGGTCTAGGCAATGGTGTGTGCTTCTAATTCCTCACTGACATGTTAATGAATACAACCTTTCCAAAGTTCAGCCCAGATAAGCCGGAGATGATGAGGGACATTTTGGCAACTGAACAACACAGAGAAAGAAGATCAATCTTTTAAAAGATTTACACACTTCCCTTAATTATCTTCCTAATTTATGTGCATCTTAAGTGAACAGTAATTCCTATGAGACTCCATTTGCATGGGCTTGTAACCTCTCAGTATGACAGCAATGCCATGTTTCACAGGTTGCAATTGTTAAAAAGCATCAGAATCTGGAAGACTTATTTTGCAGTGGAGATCACTTTCGAAAAGGAGCATATTTCATTACTAGCTTACAGATTGCATATTTTTTTTCCCCTTAATTTCTAAATAGACATCAAAATTAACTTTCATCTTCAAAACTCTTTCCAAGAAAGCTATCCTACCCTATCCTAGTCAGTAAGAGTACTCCTGGAGACAGTAGAATCAATTCTGATGCCAGCTGCAAATCTCACTGTTTGGAACTCTCTTGACTTGTAAAGTTTTCAGATATAGTGGTTTACGAGCTGCACTTATCAATCACACAGATTTTCTCCGCAGACATGATGTGTGAACACGTATTCTGAATATTAAAAAACTATTAATCGAAAGTAAGCATTTATGTGCACAAGTGTCAAGATATAGTTACTGTACACACTTTACTCTCACTAAAACCTTTTTTATAGGTTTGCAATTTTGTCCTACTACATACAAACTTTCTCCTTGCTTTTCTTTACTGATTTTCTTCAAGAAATTTCATAGTATTTAGAGTTGAAATCTATATTTTTTGTGGAAAAAAAATTTCAACCAAACTATGATTCATTACAATAATGCACCACAATCTTTTTGAATCTTAAGAGTTGCACTGCAAGTTGTAAAGATTAAAACCAAAAATTGCAGCACAACATTTACAATTAATACTTAAAAAAAATATAACATATATGAAAGCGTACAGTAACACACTCACATTTTGGTTCAATAACAGATTATTAATTTAAAGAAGAGTGAGGGATATAATTCAGCATCCGTACACATAAAATATTGCTTCCCTTCAACAAAGAGAATATTTTACATTGCTTGCTCAGACTGCATAGAAGTATATTAACTACATCACAGCATTTGTGAAAAGCTGTTCAGCCAGATGATCTTTCACATAACCTAAAACAAAAGACAAACTTTCCAGGGTAATGTAGACCCCAAAACCTTTATTTGAATTTTATTATTTTTAAAAAGAGCATTTCATAGCACACTTTTTAAAAAATGTCTCCTTAGTATCTATCTAAAATATATGCTCTATACACAGTCACATATATAAACGTATAACTAACAACTGACTCACATATGCTGTTGCCTGAATATGCTGTTGCCAAGCAACAGCTATAAAGCGTTTTGCACTGCTTGCAAAAATCTGAATGAATGATTCTAAGAGAGATTATTTCTAAAAAACTAGGAAGAAAACTCACTACTGGAATTACATGAATAATTCCTTGTATATTTCAAGCACTCATAGAGCATGTTCCTTCCATAATTACCAATTTCAGAAAGGACAATTCCTTTGAGTAGGATTTGAAGGGTATTTTACAACAAGGAAATTCATGTTCTATGCATGTGGTTAATGTTCCCACATGGACACTGAACCAAAGCCACCGAAGTTAATGGGTTCCTTAAACTGACTTCAGGGTCTTTTCACTGGGTCTTTTCATCAGGTTTTAACGTCCATCACAGGACAAAAATGACGGAATCCTAAATGGAAAAACACAAAAAGCCTTACAGGAGATACAAATAAACTCTCAATAAAACGTTACCATCTCACAATATGCAAGTGAGAGAGCCTGTGCAAATATTTCTTCGTGTAATCTTCACACAGCTAAGGTGTAATCTCACTGAGGCTAATGGTATTACCCACAAGAGTAAAAATAGAAGCTTCTATAATCCATTGATAACATGGATGTGATATGCTATCTACAAAAGAGAACTATTTGACTCTTTAAGCAAGTGCCATCCATTACAAAATTACTAGACCTTTGGCTATCACACTTCTTGGGAATTAAGAGGTGGAAAAGCACATCAAGAAAACCAACTGGGAAGCACAGCAACTTCAAAGTGCTTACCACAAGCTTGACTCACAAATTGCTTTAACACAAACATTAGCATAAAAAAGTTACGAGGCTTTTTGTCCTTGTTTAATGTGGCTGCAAGATACTTCCTTCAATTTCCTGTACAATATACTTAATCAATAAAAACTGGTCAGAAGCCCAAGATGATTGTTCTTTCCATAACGACCAAATTGGAAATCCATGTATTTTCCTTTTAATTCTTCAAATCCATTCACGTAACTATAGCAAGAAGACTGAAAGCAGTAATTATTGGTATGTTAAATGATACTTTCAGTATTAAGTAGCAAACGTGACTAGCTTCTTTAATGGATTACGGTGAAATCCTTTTAATTCCATATCTCAGGTTGCCTTGAAATATCGTGAAAAAGAAACTCCTTTACAGGGAAGGAATCTGAAATCTAAATCCTGTCCATATGGAGATTCATAAAAATTAAAATGAATTTATTATAAATAGGAATCAAGGTTTAATAGTTTCATTCAAATTATTTTCATGCTCTGCGACATAACTCACAGTTTACGTCACCGGTCAGGATGTAGTTATATAAAAGGCAATCTCGGTGCTTACAATCAGGCTGAGCACCTTTCCCATAGACAATAATATAAAATAATCTATGGAAAGGATATCCACTCCAGGTGCACTACTTGCCTGTATTTCTTCATGTGTTTGTTTGTTTCCTAGTATATGCTGCGGCAACTCAAAGAAGAACCTTTACTTTGCCCTCTGTATTCATCATGACCCACTTGCAGAGCCAGTGCGATCAATCAATGTAATCTCAAACCCAAGACATTTTGCAGGTCCCTTTGCTTTCTTCACCCTAAATATACACACAATATCAATTGAATGTTAGGATTTTATAAGACACATACTGCATTATTTCAAGAGGAACCATGCTGTAATCAGCGGTTTGTATTCACAGCATTGTTAGTCCTGATTGATTGAAGACGGGGTTAACAGCAGAAGGAGAAACACTGTGTTCATTTCCAGAAAAGGTACCTGTAATGATCTAAAAGTATGGTTAAAAATAGGGGGGGTTACATGGTAAAACTTCCAATTTGGTGACTAAGAGCAACCTACTATTTATTACTCAATCAAGACTGACTGGCAGGTACAATTTTCTCTTCAGATAGGTGTATTAGAGTATAAACAGAAGCACCCAAAAATAAATCCACTTAGTATGTGGAAACACAGAAAAATTAGTAATTATTAACAAACTGAGTGAAAATTTCCAATAGATAGGATTCTTTTGTTCTATGGCCGAGGCATGACAAAAAAAAAGACAAAAACAAACAAACAATAAGATTGTGACTTTGAAGGTTGATGTGGGTCAAAACAAGACTATCAAAGTGACACAATGTTCATTTTTAATTAGACTTCCTAATGTGACATCAAATTGTTTTTCTTCTAAGAAACAGCACTTCAGCAAGGCATGAAATCCTTACGGCTTAGTTTATTAAGAGGCAACAAAGGGATTCCAATCTGCTACAAGAAAGTTTCAGCCTATAAGCACAGCCAGTGCAGTACAAAATTGTGTCATATGAATTTTAATGTGACACAAGTATGAAAGATTCCAAGAGAACAAAGGCAGCACAGTCCTGTTCCACACTACACAAATGACCTATTCTGATCTGAACAGCACACCACATTACAATCAAATTTATTTCCAAGAAGGGTCACACAGGTCAAATGTAATGGCTGCAAGAATGAGTATTTCCTTTATGTAGTATTAGAGAAAAGCAAAATATCAAACAATGAGGGAATGCCAGGCCATTGAAAAGAAAGGCATATTTAGGCTGCAGGGAAACAGATTTTAAAAAGATGTTTTAATTACAGTCATCCTCAATGACTAGAGTTTCTAAGTTTCAAAGACACTGTGATACCTTGATGAAGATGTGATGCATACACGTGAGCTTGCCTACTACACAGCCTTTAACATATACTTGACATTTCAAGGCACCAGAGAAAAGTTTCATGTACAGTTTGTGCTTAACAAAAGTAAGGAGACAGGATAAGTGGTCAGACCGGCTGGATGTCTCTTCATGGCCTGATATCTCCACGGCAGAAACCATGATATTCCCAGATATCAGGATACAGCAACAGAGAGTTGGTAAAGCTCCTTAGCTGGCTATCCAACCTTACAACAAAAGCAACTTTAACAACATAAAAGTATCAGAACAGTGAGGTCTACTTGAAAATACTGGACTGTCAGAAGAATATACCGAAATTCATTGAGATGTAAATCGAATGGCAAACAAGCAGTTAAGGATTACAGTGAAAAGGAGGCAAAACAAAATTTAATGATCAAGTATCACTAAACAAAAAATTAAGGACAAATTCTCACAGTTCTCCTTGCCATGTATTTCCATCAAGATTTAGGCATCATTTTTGTCTTCAAATCACTTTTCTGAACAGAATCAATTACTGACGGGAAAACAGCTCGAGTCCTGAATTCATGCACTCTATGAATAGAATTTGGAGGTGTATGGGGAGTAGGCAGACAGAGTAACAAGTACTTAGAGCAAGGTGTAAAATGTCAGAAGTAAACATTATACCTCATTAAAAAAAAATCATAAAGATTTCTATTTTTTAATTAGATGAAGATTTACTACTTGGGTTTTGTAAATTAAATTCTTGAACAACTAAATTCTACCAGAAAGTTCTCCCAAATGAAAGCTTGTTGTTGTGGGGCTTTTTGAATAAAATGAAAATATACTGTTGAAGTATCTTCCATTTGATTCCCAGCCAGGGCTCCCTCAGTCAGAAAACAAGACAGAATAAAAGCTGAATTGGAAGAATTTCCATAACAAACTGGCTACCAGCCTAAAGGTTAGAATCAGTTTTATCGCCAAAGTCTAGCACTAAAACTGGTATTAGACACCTCAGCTCTCCAAGTTTTAATCAATCTGCTTTTCAGGAGACTTTGAAATATTCAAAGAATGTAGACTATTATGACCAAAAAAACTACCCCAGTAACTTTCAGTGTGTAAGGATGAAACAAAACTAGCAAGAGATAAAATTCTATTGCCATATTTAAGAATTATCTTAGCCTTTGTTTTCAGAACCCATAGCTCTCTTCCCTCTTTTCAGTATTTTTGGAGGTTAAAAATATTCATTTGCTAGCAGACATTTATATCCCTGAAAACTGATGTATTCGCCTACATTATGGCAGCTCCAGTGTAAGTCATTAAGGTTTGGACTTGGAGACAGACATAAAGGAAAAAATACAAACTTTTAATGTTTCACTTGGTGACTAAAAACTGCATTAATTTAGATATTCAGTCACAAGAATCCAATTAGCTATGGATATATACACACATATTCATACCTTTCAACCTCACACTCATTTGAATTTTGATGCTATTTTCTATAAAACACAATCCCTTTTAAATTGTATTTAATAGATTTATTCAGATGTGCATTTCCATATGTCATATTTAAGCTTATACTACCACCTGCCTGAGGCTGTATAGTCTGAATTGTCACCCTCACACACTCCAGTAGGAGAAAATCCTCCATAGACACCATATGAACTGTTTCCCTTCTGCTTAGTGTAAAGGTATGATAATCATTATGACCATGGAAATTATCCATGCAAAAAAAGTTATATGTGTCCCCCTTAAAAAAATAAGATTAACATCTTCCAAACAAAATACTCAAGCCACATAAGATATTCTGCAATGAAATACCACTGTCTTCACAATTTTTTTTTACACAGGTCAGCAAATATCATCCAAGATTACTGCGATATGAACTCTACATTTGTTGCACATACGCCATAGACATAGGTATATGAAAGTATTTGCATACACAGAGATATGCATATACATAATTTCACACTTAAAGACGCTGAGATGGCTTCAAATCCAGATTTGCAAACCAAATAGATTAACTCTGCTTTCAACTACAAACATCAAGGTGATGGGATACCATCATCTCTCTGTTTTGTGTTGGGCCCATCCAATAACACTGCTGAGCAGGGGAAAAACTGATGAGCAAAGGTTAAGCAGAGGACTGCCAGAAACAAACTAAGGCTTAGAAATTGCTTCTTCAGATAAAATTAATGCTTGACTGATGCACAGAGTGACTTCAGGGTTGCAAAATCATTAATAAGAGCATCCACTCTCTTTGGATTTACACCATATCTCAAACATTTGTAGCTGAGGCTGTTAAGGGTTTGGACCAAACTTTCCTGTGCTCTTTTGGAATTAACAGCCCTGCCAAGTCACCGGAGTGCTCCAAAGGTCAGTTTATGATTAGTGTCCCACCATCCTGCACTCTGTGTCTGCAAGCAAAGCACAGCATCTAGGGGGAAGGGAAAGAGGGAGAGAAGGAGGAGATAAATATTAGCACTGTGATAAGCTCACAGAGCACGACTTGGAGGAGGGCAGATTTCTCATGGTCCCTGCTGTTAGGTTTCAGGGGAAGCAGGGACCACCCCCCTGGAAGGGAGAGCTGGTAGAGACCCTGCACTTTTTTGCACACCTGAAGAAAAACTGAAAGAGTGAACACAAAGAATCTCAGACCTCCTGCCAGCCTCAGGCCAACAGGGACTTGGACCTTTTGGGATTATTGGCAACATCAGTAGCTGTGCAAGCCAGCAAGCATTCCTGTTCTCTCACAAAGGGTAGGAAACAGCCCAAACCGATGATTCCCGGGACCGACAGAAGTTTAGAAATTCCTGACCTCTGCACACACTCTGCTCCAACTTCACCGCCTTTTCAAGGTTTGCTGCACCCCTTCAGGGAAAGTGCCCATGGCCAATCTGATAACACGGCGTCGGCGAGCATCCCTGTGGGCACTGCGAACAGCCACCCTCACCTAAGAGATCGCCCCGAGTTTTTATCACTGTCAGCCTCTGCATGTGCCTTTAGGTTCATGAGGCTGTCACCCCCTTGCCTCCCTGCCCGTCCCCGGTGCGCTGCAGGCTCCCATTCCCCAGTCCCCCACGCCCTAGGGCAGAGCACCACCACACCTTCACGCCCGCTTTTCTCTGTTACTCCAGTAGCAGCAGAGTGTTTTCTGACCCTGCCCTGATCGAAAACATCCCTCTCCGAAATGGGAGAGAGAGAGAGAGAGGGAGAATCTTTACACAAAGTTTACAGATCCTGCGTGCGCCTTCCCCTCCCCACCCAAGTCCTTGCCGGAGGCAGGAAGGCGAAGAACAGGGGGGCGCAGGCACGGCCAAAGCGGGGTGTCAGCCCCGGCCTGGGCTAGGGGATTCGAGGAGGACGGAGGCACGCGGCGCAGCTTTTCGCGGACAGTGACTCTGGCGGGCGATCGCTGAGATGGAAGGGAGGAGCGGCGCCTTCCCGGAGAGGGGAGCAGCCGGCTCTCTCCGAGGGGCAATGGCAGCGCAACCCACCGACCCCTCCGGAGCTGGGAGCAAAGTCCAAGCCCCAGCAGCGGCAGCAGCGGCGGCAGCAGCAGCAGCAGCGGTAGCAGTGCCAGCAGAAGCCCCAGCACCAGCAGCAGCCCCAGCACCAGCAGCAGCAGCACCAGCGGTAGCACCAGCAGCAGGTCGCCGCGCCCCGCGCTGGCGGCCCCGGCCCGGGGCACCGCCGCCCCCCAGGCCGGCGAGACGACACCCTGCGCCTCGCCCCCACCCCGGGCAGCGCCGGCGAAGGGAGAAAGAACTCACCCCCAGCTTCCTGCTGCGGATTTTCACGTAGCCCTGCTTGACTATATCGTTAAAGTTGGAGGCCATGGCAAGGGCTGCCTGCTTC